>JAJJMC010014301.1:4290832-4366741 GCA_023531435.1 Papaver californicum | reverse complement strand
TGATGAATCATCTTGCCTAGTCATCTTCTATGTCTAGCTGGCTATTACCTTCTAACTCTCTTGAGTCATGACCACAAAAATCTTTAGTTGATCTTTAATTCCATATACACGACAATTGCAGTAATAGGAAGATAAGAATACTGTCGTGTTTGTGAAGAAGAAGTAGATGGGTGCCCAAAGTAAAACTGTTAGCGCCTTTAGTGTTATTTAAATTATTGGCATCCCCTAGCAGAAGAACTGATGCCTCCAGTAATTCCCTTGAAACATGTTTTCCCCTTAACGTACGATGGACTTTCAATAGTAGTTTCCCTTCAAATTATTATTTTGCCCTTAATTCTTATTTTGCTTATAATTTTCTCATACGAAGTTGGAATGACTTCATACTTTCGCCATTGGCTTCGTTTCTTCGTTATCTACGAGATGATGACAAGAAATTCTGTAATTGGACGAGTTTCACCTGGTCTTTGGCTCTCCTTTACTTGTAGCTCTTCTTTTGGATGATTTTACCTACTAAAAGATAACTAAACAAAAACAAACGTAATGTACAATAATTAACAAGAAAGATAGCAAATAATAACATGAAATTCACATTCTAAATACGTAAAATATGCACTTATAAAATGGGTACGAGGTTGGGTAGCTCATCATTATACCCGGAGTTTATGTAGGATGACACACACTCTAAAGGACTAGTTTTAGACAGCTATAAAGAATTGAAGGTCTGGTGCCTCGTTTGATGTAACTACAGGTAGTATCCACTGATGTTTGATCATCTTCTTTAATAATGTATTCTTTCTGCACCTAATTTGCCACCGGAGGTTTAAGTCCCTTTTTGTCAACTATTACTTCTCAACAATTAAGAAACCCGAATATAGTTCTCTAATACTTCTAACTAACCAATAGATTGAACTTCGTATGTAAACCTAGCTAGAAATATACTAATTAAGTGACTCTAAAACATCCAAAAGTTGGAGGTTTTCATGCAAGAGGAGAGATCGAGGGACAGGCTTAGGGGGACAATATCCTACAACTTTTGCTAGCCGCACATCTAAGACTGTAGTACGGCTGAGATGACTTGTCCTAACAAGCATAAACAACTTAGATTAATCTGTAAAACACATGGATTATCGGGTGACCCATATTAGTTTCTCGGTCAAAAAATTTATTGACACGTTTATCTTTTTCCTTTCCTCTCGTCTTCCTCCACCACCCTATGTACCTGCCCCAATTCTCCAACCTAGATTCAATTACGAGATCACAAAAAAAAAATGGAACGCATCACAATTTTCTGAAAGTGTTTGTTTAACTTATTTGATTACCAAAAAATAAAAGAAACAACTACCAAAAATATTGAGACTCTTGAAAAAAAATATTCTTTAATCCAGTTTAAAAAAATTACCTGGTTAGTACTCTCTCTCTTATTCTTTAATTCTTTGGAGCATTTCCTCAGATTCAAACAGAAACATTTGTTAACTTATTTTAATTTTTTTCTCCATCAGTGGGGCAGGACCAGGATGAAAGAAAGAAGATGGAAGTGCCAATAAGGTTTTTTTGATCGAGTAACTAATATGGCTCGCCCGATAATCACGTTTTTTACTGATTAATCCAAGATGTTTATACTTGTTAGGAAAAATCATCTCAACCGTCCTACAATCTCAGATGTGCGGCTAGCAAAAGTTATGGGATATTGTCCCTCTAATCCTGTAGCCCGACCCCCTTATTCATGCAAATATGTACCAAAAATTTATAAATTCTACCTACGAAAGTGAATACTAAAATTCTAAATGCTTAATCACTCCATACACTTAAATTTTACATTGTCCTCAATGTAAATTGACTCGTCCAATACAAAATCAAGGTGGGAAATTCTCACTAATGATATCAAAAAATAAGAAAAATAAAACTTAAAATAAACAGATAAAGATAAAAATAGAAATACAAAACCAATGGTTGCCTCCCATTTAGCGCTTGGTTTAGCGTCATCAGACCGACTCCGCCTGCTACCCCTCCAGAGGGAGTGTGTCTACTAAGTTGATCTCAACCATCTCAGGTTCAAACGGTTCATAATATGGCTTTAATCGACACCCATTTCACTTTAAACTCTTTCCCTGTTAACAAGCTACGAATTTCCATTGCACAATGAGAGGACAAAGGGTCTTATCCAACGAGACTTCATTTTTCTAGGAAATAAATGAAGGCGAAAATTAAACAAAAGAACTTTTTTTCCAACAATAAACTGTTTTTTTTTTAGAAATCCTACTATCATGAAAAGCCTTTGTTTTCTCCTTGTAAATTCAGGAAATTTCATACGCATCACTAGAAATCTCTTCTAGTTCAATTAATTGAAGCTTCCTTTGTTTACCAGACCCATAAAATCAATACCCCCAACATCAAAAATTTATACGGATAGAATAAACTTTTGTGGCATTTGATTTCGAGCACCTAGCTTGCCCGTTCTTTGGAACCTATCACAAGTTGTACAAAATACATACGCATCTTTAAATAAGGTGGGACGATAGAACCCACTCTCCAGTACCTGAAAAGTGGTTGTCTTTGGTCCAAAGTGTCCTCCACAAGTGTATGAATGATAAAAAGACAAGATAGAATTGTATTCTGAATCGGGTATGCACCTTCGTATAAGTTGGTCTGAACAATGTTTCCAAAGGTATGGATCATCCCATGTATATTGATTTGCTATCTTTTTAAGTTTGTCCCTTTCAGCACGGAACAAATTTCTTGGTATTTGTTTAGACACTAAATAATTCACAATATCAGTATACCATGGTTCTGAAATAGTAATCGACAAGAAATGTTCATCTGGGAAGCGTTCATGCAATGGGATAACTTCTTCGTCTATAGTAAGACGACTCAAGTGATCTGCAACGGTGTTCTCAATACCTTTCTTGTCTTTAATTTTGAGATCAAACTCTTATAAGAGTAGTATCCATTGAATGATCCTCGATTTCTCTTCTTACTTTGTAAGCAAATACCTAAGTTTTGCATGATCAAAAAACAAAACGCCTAATAAAAACTCCTTTTCAGTGGTGGTGTAGTTTTGTTGGGCTTCCTCCAACGTTCTAGAAGCATAATAAATAGCATGAGGTAGTTTTCCTAGTATGCTGGCCTAATACTGCACCGACCGCATAATCACTGGCATCACACATTATCTCAAAAGGTTTGCTCCAATCTGTAAGTCTAATGATCGGGGTTGTTATCAAAAGTTCTTTCAAACGATTGAATGCTGCCAAACACTTCTCGTCAAAGTTAAAAACCACGTCTTTTTGCAATAATTGGCATAATAGTGATGCAACCTTGGAAAAATCTTTGATAAACCTACGATAAAATCATTCATGAACAAGAAAAGAACGAATCTCCATCACCGTAGTGGGAGGGGTAAGAGCACGAATAAGATATATCTTAGATTTATCAACTTCAAAGATTTTGTAAGATATAATATGGCCTAAAAAAATACCATGAGTTACCATCAAATGGAACTTCTCCCAATTTAGAACAAGATTAGTTTCAACACATCTTTTAAGAATTAGTGTAAGGTTATCCCAGCATAAATCAAATGAATTACCATACATGCTGAAATCATCCATAAGAACTTCGATTATGTTTTCAACATAATATGAAAATATACTTACCATACACTTTTGGATGGTAGCGGGTGCGTCACACAAACCAAAGGCATCCTTATGTATGCGGATGTTCCGAAAGGATAAATAAAATTAGTCTTCTCTTGATCCTCAAGCACTATAGCAATCTGATTGTAACCTGAGAAACCATCAATAAAACAGTAATAAGGGTTTCCAGACAATCTTTCCAACATTTGATCCATAAAAGGTAAAGGAAAGTGATCTTTTCTAGTGGTTGCATTAATTTTCCTGTAATTTATACAAACCCTCCAACTGGTTTGCACACGAGTTGGAACAAGTTCATTTTTATCATTCTGCACCACTGTAACGCCCGATTTCTTTAGTACAACTTTGTAGATGGTGAGTTTTTGACAAGGGCTAGAATTATAAAATTACCCTCTTCCAAGAAGTAGGATTATAAAAGGATATGTGCGTATTTATGCACATATTCATGTCTCTATAACAAAACATGGAATATTGTATCTCTACTTATATTCCAAAAGTGAATGAAGAAGATATAGATTCTCTTCAAACATTCTAAACTGGTCGTGCACCCTCCTCATTACTCATAATATTCATGCCATATCGAGCTAGTCAAGTCGCATAAATTCCACGGTTGAATTCCTTGAACTTGCCTTGAATGCGCATCGATGTTCCAGCAACATCTATCAAATACGGGAATAGTTAATGCTTAAGCCCCAAAATACATTCTAGCTTAATGCTTCATTCACAACGAACTCGTCTCAAGTTGCTCTTCTGATCTTAAATATGCTACTTTAGCACTCTGCTTAAAGATAAGCCATGAATTATGCGCCACTCCTCTTGGACGCGCCACAAACAATAAGCAATGCCTCAAAAAACGCATTGAGACTATGAGCTAGGCTAACCCTAGCCTTTTCTCCTATTAGCGCTAAGTTTTCACCATCTATTTGTCTTAGCATCACATAGGCGCTAGTTCGCCAACATACCGCTAAAAGCGCTAAATTTCTTAACGCCAACCTTAGCGCAAAAAAGAAGTGTAAACTAGCTTAACATGGCCTTAGCTAGTGCGTCTTGGAGTAATGAGGCCCTAGTAGGTGTGACACTAGCTTAGCACCGTAAGTCTAGCGCGCCCCAGCTGATGCGCCCTTGGATGGAGTGTCCCAAGTTTGATGCGTCCAATGCCTCGGCCCCGACACCTGTAGCGCTAATGCTCCCCTAGCTACCTAGAACTGATGCGCCCTGGTACAGTGGCCGCAGCTGATGCGCTCTTGGCTGCAGAACTTCCTAGCTCTGGCGGGTTCCATGATCTAGAATGCCTCTAGCTCTAGGACACCTATAGCTCCAGCACGTCCCTAGGATGATACGCTTCCAATCCTTAGCATCCCTGTCTTTTCCCTAGCGCGTCCATACTTAGCACGTCTTTGGCCGTAAGCGCATTAGTGCTAGCACTTTAGTGCTAACTGTACTTGACTTAGTTGAAGTGCTAACTTTGAACCTCCTTGACACTAGCTTCCTATCCTTAGACATTTACTAGAAGCTTTGCATATTGGCATTGCTCCTGAGACGTTAGCACATCAACCTTTTATACTAAAAGAGATAGCATATAACTATTTGTGCTAAGTAGCTAGTACTAGGTTTACTAGCTACTTCCCTCAGAAATACGCCCTTGTTTTCAATATTGGTCTAATACCAAACCTTATTTGATTTTCTAATAAGTCTTGTTGCTTAAAAATGTGCCTTTCAGACTTACGCTAAGTCACTTCTGAGATAATACTTAGCCATTAAATGTGCCGTGTTATTCCTAAGCTAGTACATAACCACTGAGCTTACCATACTTGATACTAATCAGTTTGATTATCAATTCAGTGAGTTGTGCGACTTGCCTCACATACTTAGCAAGTCATTTAACTTAACTTGATTTAACCAAAAAAATAGTAGTTTATGACTCCACTATTTCCACGAGATATCAAATACAACATATGGGGGGATTCTCGTTGGGGTATTGGTCTGGTTGTCTACGAAAATCGTGCGCTGAGGCAACACATCCACGAACAAGAAAGTAATAAGTATTGGGATGGTTACTGAGCAGTTGAGATGATGAGGAGTGTTGATGGTGAGTTTTTTTATAGGGGAGAAAATTGTAATATTGTTTTTCGGCAAGATGCAAAAGCAAAAAATAAATATACATAAATTCCTGATCAAGCATCAGAATTATGAATATTACTCATATCCCACATTCTGCAAGAAAATCGAGAAGGGATATCCAGTTCTTGGCTAAATTAGCCCTGTAGGTCTTTTCGCATATATATATGCACCACAGAAATTTCAGAGCTGTAGTCCTCGTTATTTCATGTGTACCTATGCGAACTATTTGTATAAGACAAAATACGCTGATTATACAAAATTATAAACATTCAGAAAAGAAGCTAATAACCATATCTTGAAGATGTTATGTATGCACTGCATAAAAATTAAGCATAACTGCTAACATTAAAACTCATACAATTGAGAAGAACCTAAACAAGCCATAAATATGGCCACAACATTAATAAATATCAAAGCTAGTGGTGCATATCCAATAATCATGGCCAACAGCGCTAGCGCTACATTAGCTCCAGTGCTAACTTGTTAGCACGGCCAGCGCCATTGCTGGCATTCTCTTTCTTTTGCGGCGCTAACTTCGCTAGGCCTTACTAGCAATATCATGGATAGTGCTAGCACAAACCTGAGCCCATGACTCCACCAATACCTACGAGAAACCAAATCATGTTACATGGGGGATTATTCATGGGGTTTTATTCTGGAGGTTACAACAACATGTGGCGTGGTAACACCCCATGATATGGAAGTTACAAAGTAGTGGTAAAGCTGGAGAAATTGATGAGATAATGGAATTGTGGTTTTCCAGAAACTTCCAGGGATAATGGGCGGTTACACCATTATCCGCACGACTTCCACTCCTCCATATCCTTCACTACTTCTACTGCTTTACAAGGAACATACGTATGTTCCCAAACTATTATAAAAAGATTGCTTAGCCCATTTCAGAAACACAACAAGCTTACAATCCTCATAAGCTCTGTGATTTTCTATCAATAGTTTTACAACCAAACACACAATTCAACACACAAATTCCTTCGACTTTTTTTGTTTCCGTCCCCTAAGATCAACCCATTTCCTCTTATCGTGACCGAAACAGGGCGGAACGACTACTATCATGATTTAGGCTTGATCAATAAGATTTTGATCTATGAATCTAAATAAAGTACTTCTACAGTATATTGTTTTTCCTATAATCAATTTTTAGGCACTAACAATTGGCGGCCAAAGTGGGAGATTGATCTTTCGGTCACGAATCCAATTCTTCAACCATCTGAAAATCAATTCTCCAACCGCTCAAACTGGCGGATCTTGGGTCAGGTTCAACAACCAATCCAAATTCAGGTTCAAAACCCACTTCAAACGTTGGTAATACCAGTGGTGGAGCTCTAGAAATCGTTCCTCAAAACACTACCACTGAAAACACCAAAACTCTTCTTCATGTCACTGAAGGTTCCAAAACAAGGAGAAAGTACCACCTACCATGGGTAATTTGATGAAGCGACAGGATACCTTGACTAAACTCAAGTATTCATGGCCACTACTCAGAAGGAAGTTCTTACTTTTCTTAAGAATCTGACAGAGAAGTTATCGCCAGGACAACGTTATCTTCATATGGAGCAAGCTAAGAACGCATCTAAAACAACCGGTGGAGCCAGCACATCGAGAGATAACAACCAGGAAAATGACGAGGTACATATCATTACTGATCGTGTACCAGAGAGAAGTCAACAAGAACATAACTTTGTCACTCGTGAAGATTTGGAAAGGCTCTTGCGAAACCGTGGGAAGGAAGATTCATCTTCATTCCAACATCATCAACCTCCCTACCCAACTGAAATTTAGAGGATTTCACTAGCAAGCGGATATTCATCCCCTCCATTCTCGTTATACGATGGCACCGGGAATGCTTGAGAGCATGTTTCTCGATTCTTAGAATCGTTAGGAGTGCTTGAATATAACCAAATGTTGCGGCTAAAGGAATTCTCCAAATCTCTTACTGGGAGAGCTTATATCTGGTACAACAACCTCGCCCCTAACAACATCTCTAGTTGGTCTCAGATGGTCAATGCTTTTTACCAAAAGTACTTCTTTGTATCTTAGGAAATCACTCTCTCGGACTTGGGAAGAATGTTCCATAGGAACAACGAACACCCTAACGAATACGTGAAGAGGTTTAGAACACAAGATCTCGATTACCATGATCAGAACGTGAATGAACAACAATTGGTGGAGCTTTGCAGTAATAGTATGATTCCTGTTTATCGCGCTTTATTGGAAAATTTACGATTTCAAACCTTCTCTAAGCTACATGAGGCCCCCAAAAGATCAACAACAACTGTTCCAGCCTTGTTGGAAGTAGACGTCTGGTTAACAAACAACATTCTACTCAACACTCCATATGTGTTTTTACCGAAGAAGGGGGCAAAAGAAAGGCAGTTTCTCAATCAACGTCGTAAATTAAGCACACCGTGTCGACTCCAGCGATAAAACTAACATCAACTCAATGACAAGGGTCAGTTGAGGCTTTATGTCAATCATGACAAACCAAGATGGATATGATAATCCCATATTTCCCCTTTCCCATGAAGGAGGTCCTCAAACTGCTGGAATTATTGGTACAAAACGGGGCTATCAAATTACCACATGTTCGACATCCACCCACCTAAGAAGACATGTCAAGTCCAAAATATTTTCACTTCTACAAATTTGTCAACTATCTCATCAGCGAATGTAATGGTTTAAGGCGTATCTTCAGAGAAAAATTGACTCAGGAGAGCTATGCCTGGGGACTGAATGCATCCACAAAGATCCCCTCCCAATCAAGAGCTTCACTTTCTCTAGGGATTCAGTTAGCAGAACTTTCCTGTCCATGATGAAGCGCATATGTGAACTTCTTTACTTGTCAAAGGCGAACCGAAAAGATATTTTTACAGCTGTCAATTGTGTTGTGTCGGGTGAGCGTCTACTCTTCATTGAAAAAGATATTATGTATCCCAAATCCGTTGTAGACGTAGTCATCCAGCACAATGAAAAGCTTATATGGGGACTTCTCATTACTGCTTTCCTCAAGGACACTGAGTTCGAGCATACACTAATCAATACAGGCACTGACGTCAATATCATCCCTATCAAGACTCTGAGAGATGCAGGGATTTCCAGGCACAAAGCTGCGCACTCACCAACCATAATAAATAATTCTTAAGGGAAGTCCAGGAGTGTCTTCAGAGACATCACTTTTGAGGTGTAAAAAAGTGATACTCGAACACATGCCAAGTTTCACATTATCAAAGAATAATCGAGTTATGACATGATACAGGGATGCCTATTGGTCCGTAGCAACAAGATGAAAGCGAAACTATCTCCTTTACCGACGCCAACACCTTCGAGACTCTCAAACAAGCTAGCAAATCCTGATGATTCCCTATCAGATGAGTTTCATCGAATAATGAAGCTGGATGTGAAGAAGTTTCCATAAGAAGACATGACATCATATGTTCGAAGGTTGCACACACAAGTAAGTCACATTCAACCAAATCCTTTGCAACCAGCAATCCCACATCCCATCAAAGCTTGGGGACTTGACCCGGATATCAACCCTACTCTGACTCGGCGATGTGAATGAGAAGATGATCCTTTTCAAAAATTTATCAAATGGGTACAAATTTTCTCCATTGGAGATAAGTAAATTAGTAACTCGGTTGCTCATAAGACATGTCATGAAGTTGAGGGGCCTTAACCCAATTCCTTCTATGTCAGAGATATGGTAAAGAAGATAACAGCCTCTCCTGAAGAAGAGCCATATCTAATCACTGAAACCTGAATTGGCGGTTGCTACAAGCTTGTCAATACTGACAAGTCAGAGGGGTGGTCATGCATGGCAAGTGGATGACATCTCACAAAGCTTAAAGTATTTTATCACCAAATCGCTTTATTTCCCTATTTTATGCAACATTTGTAATTCCTCCAAAAAAAATTTGCAAGATCTTGCAAACATTACTTAGGATTTCAATTCATTAAATCAAGCAAAGTATTGTTTCTTTCAAAAAAATATATATACTTACAAATAATTCAAAAAGAAAATCTCTACCTACTCAAAATCCCAAAATAAAACCACAAAAAGGCATATGTCTTAAAACCTATGAAAACTTAGGAAAACCTAGAAAAATTCCTTGAAAACTGGCTCAGCACCTCAGCATATGTCTTCTCCATTTGCTCAAAAGCCTCGATCGCAAGATTTTAACTCCTTAGAGATCCTATCAACTTCACATTTAGCTTTGACAACCGTCTCCAAGTTATAAGATGAACCTTTCTCCTCCAAATGCTTTTCAATAGCTTCAAAATAATGAGGAAGCCATGAAACATTAAGGTTATCTCTTTCAGCCTTATTCAAGGAATCCTTCCCGTCTTGAAGTACCACCTCATATTACGAGGAAGAGAAAACATCTCATGCACAGTTGGAAGCAACACAAATACATCTTTCTCCAGAGTACGGTAGTTCTAGGATTACCTATGAAGAAATAACCAAATATCTTACATATTTTGGAATACAACTCAGTATAAGTGGACGAAACAGTGAAGCCTCCGATGCACACATGTCCATGACAAATTCTATCAAACCTGAAGTCAAAATTAACTCCAGCATTCAGGTACTCGAGCGGAGCAGTCTCCATCACGTCAGCACTCTGCACGACAATACTACTCGAAGTGCTTTCAACAACCGTATCAGGAAGGGGTTTCTGATGATCCTGAAGTGGAAAAGAAACATTACTAGCGTCATGATTCATGCAAAAATATCTCAATCCTTTCATAAAATCATGAATGATTCTAGGCATTTGGTGGTTTAAGAGTTATAATATGCTATTATGATTCTAAAACGACGAGGTAAACTTACTCGGAGCTGTGACAAGCCATCGGGAGAGGAACACATATCATAATGTAACTCCACACAAAGTTCTTCGTTTTCGGCTCCAGATTCTTCAATTATGTCAGTATGAGACGATATTTCGGGTCCATTTTCATCATTCCCTTCTTCCTCAGTATTTCCAACCACAACGGTTTTAGTCATCTAAAAAAGATGATTATTGATAAGAATTAAAATTCATTAAAGTTTAGCAAGACGAAAATTTCTACAACTCAAGAATTTAAAAAGAAACTTCACTTACAACATAAGGTGTTGAGGATCCAATAACAGCTAGGACACCAAACTTGAAAGGTTGAACACTCGAGTCACCTTGACGAGTTATAATCCTAGGCTACACAAAGATACCTGTCAGGAGAAAATACATATTTATTTCATACAGAAAAAAAGAGTAAGATGAAATACAAAACGCTTACCTTCTTACAAGGATGGTCTCCACTTCCAGGCATTATTACTGTGGTTTTTTATCTCCAGAATAAGGAGTGACGTTCTCCACGGCATTAGAAACAAAGTCCTTTGGGAACCACGACCGTAAGAAATAAAATAAAAATTTAATTACCGAGTAAAAGATAGTGATCAAACAGAGAGAATTTCAGATACTTGTGAGTTCAGAAGTCCCCATATAAGGATAGTGATCAAACAGAGACACCTGACATGAATTCTTTAAGAAGGGCAAGTTGTGCATTCCAGAATGCGCGTATTGATTAGTGACACATCCTTTCCTGTCATCTCGGAAAAAAGGAATGCTTTGACCAGGAATGGTATGGGCACCATCAGATTTCTGAAGCTCATCTATAAGAGGCAATACAGTATGGTAATTATGAATAGACTGATCAAAGCCCATTTGTCAAGCCACCCTATCGATGTTATAACTCTGCATGACATACTTATCGGAGCAAACAGCAAGAACATATCCTGGAGTACAAATGTTCGCAAAAGTAGCCTCACCGATCGTAGCAATATAACCCTCATTACTTGGGCTAGAGCATAGGAAAATATCATAACTCTCAGCAAAGGTCTCTGGTGGAATCACATTTGGAAGCCTCGAACCCCAAGGTCTGAAATTTACCTTCTTCTCATTGTCCATTAAGCTAATAAGATTAATAGAAGAAGGTTTCTTCTTACTCCAAGGGAGTATTCTAGCATATTCTATTTCTATATTTGGGAAAGAGGGCTTGGTCTACGGTATATCTTCAGGAAAATACTCCTATAGCCAGGCTTGCATAAACATAACAAGGATAAAAGACTCCACCTTGGCATGGCCGTTGGAAATCCTCATGTCACGAATAAAAGAATCCAAATGAGAGTATAAAGAGCCTAGAAACAAATTACCAAGAGGAAGGGTCTTTCCACTAGCAAGCACAACAGTAAGCGGAACAAGTCCTGACTTCAATTAACCTCCAGAAGAGTCTTCGAATATATCTCTGGAGATCGAAAGAAAAAGAAACGCAGCAATACATAAAGGATCGTCAACAGCAAGGCCATAAACATTTGTACTTCCATTCCACCAGTAGTCAATCCAAGCCAAATAATTCTTGTTATTACAACGATCAGACTTCTGTAGAGATCTTATCGTTTGAATAAGAATGACACCATTTTTCTTCTCCTGCTCAAACCATTCCATCAGGATGCTACCAACAACGAGCAATTGTATCAAGACTTCCACATCCTCTAAAGTGATGGTTAACTCTCCCTAAGCACATAGTGATAAATAGGCTGGACCGCACAAACGAGAAGCAAATGCAAGAAAACCTTTTGTATCCTTATTAAGTCTCAAAGTCTTAGACACTCTGTCACTGATCAAAAAATTCTTCCTCCGGCACTACATGCTGGGCAGGCCAGAACTCCCCGATGCGCAACTTTAAAAACACTTAAATCTTCACTTCTTGCTAGGCAAATACAGGTCGATTTTCCTTTCCAAGCATGCCTTGCAAGCATGATATATGAAACGTAGTTTTCATACCGTTCAAACTAACCCTTGTTTGACAAATGGGTACAAGGCCATCAAAGCCAATGGTGAATGCCTTTGGCAAGCATCACATACTTACGAGCATTTTCCAGGCATAGCTCATGCCTTGGACTAGCACCTAGGCCATTTTCAGGCCAATTTTTGCTTTCTTTACTCTGCTTCGACTGAGCACTGGGTGCCTGCACTGATCTTTCTCTTTCCAAGAGTGCAACAACCAGGCATATTTCATTCATACCGTATAGCTTGATAAGAAGTATGAACATCTATCAAATGGAATATAACTACCTCATCAAGTGCGGTAACAATTATCTGTTGCCTCGAACTGCCGAGCCAGATGATATGGGTTACCAAAGTGTCGCAATCATCTCAAAGATAGATGATATGAGCGACAAGGTGCTACACATTAATGCATTACATTGCGGAAGCCTACGTACCCAACACGTACCTTGAAGGGATCAAGCATAACTGTGGTTCATCCTCATAAGACAAGCAACTTAAAGCTTATTTAGGCAAAGCTAACATCGAATCTAACTTCGTTGCAAGGCTGAAGGCCAAGAAAAGTCTAGTCCTATTAGGCCAAGGGACATTCACAAAGTATTCACCAGCTTGTGCATAATTACTGTTACTTAGTATGTAAATTATGCATCATCGAGTTCACAACACAAATAAATTATGCTTCTGTATAATTCAAGCTTCGTCGGCTAAGCTACAAGCAAATCCGCCAACTGACTAGCATGGCTAAGGCTAATCCGCCATCTGGTTAGCATATTCGCTAACTGGTTAGCATAGCTAGGAAATTCCGCCAACTGGTAAGCATAGCTAAGCAATTCCGCCAACTGGTAAGAATAGATAAGGTTAATACGCCAACTGGTTACCATAGATAAGCATCATCACTTTCCACCAACGACTCCTCCTTATATATGCCTTAGTCGCATTTCCGCATTTTTGGATAAGAGGGGGAAGGGACATCCATCGACTGCACCTTAGGAAAATACGCCAACTGGTTAGTATTGATAGGAAAATCCACTAAATGGTTCGCACACCCGCTAACTACTAAGCTAGCTGCTAGGCTAATCAGCTTTCTGGTTAGTGCCTCTAAGAAAATCTGCTTTTGGGTTGGCGCTTCTAGGCAAATCCGTTTTCTGGTTAGCGGTTCTAGGAAAATCCGTTTTCTGGTTTGCGTTGATAGGAAAATGCGCCAACTGGTTAGCATATCCGCTAACTGGTTAGCCAACTGCTAGGCTAATCTGCCATTTGGTTAGCATATCCGCTAACTGGTTAGCCAGCTGCTAAGCTAATCCGCCAATTAGTTAGCATAGCTAGGCTAATCCGCCAACTGATTGGTGTCAAGGCCAATTGTTCCAAGGCCGATGCATCCACACCCTGATGCATCTCTGGGTAAGATTTATAAGCTTGAGATGAAGCTTCATCCCATCCTATGTCATGACGCGTCCTTGAGTAAGCGTCATACTGCAAAATGCAGGGTGTTACATTCTTACCACCTTCAAAGAATTTCGTCCCCGAAATTCAACTCCAAAACTATTGTGGACAAGCTTCATCCATTTGGATTTCTTGCACATATGTCACATTCCATGATGCACATAAATCTTGCAAGGAGATAAGGTTCATTACAAACACAAATTAGGATTTATTGAATGTGCATCTCTTCACCACATATCCAGGAATCCTAATAGGGATCTTTGTTGTAAATGCTTATTAATACCTTTGGAACATACGTCCCATACCGCATGCTCGGGGATCATAAAAAGTTATAACTCTATTAAGAAAATCAATTTGAATCTCTAAACTTACGTCCCATACCATATGCTCAAAAATGCAAAAGAATTTACTCAACGTAGGATCTTAAATGCACGTCCCATTTTTTACACTTAAGAGTCCCCAAAGTTTACGAAGGTTGAAAGGGTCATCACAATTTGACAAGCAAGAATTTAACGTAGTACTGTGAGGACCAAACTCTAATGCCAATGCAGTCGGATGCAATCCATCGTCCCAGACGATCTTCCACTCATTAGTGGGATCTAGCAAACCTGATAACACCTATCGTACCGCGACGGGTGTGGGGTTATCATTTCCAATGCCAAGGGTAGTGAGATACCAGCCACCGTTCCAAACGTATTTTCTGGTAAACTCACAGAACTAGGTCAAGTTCATCGAAAACTTAGCGGAGTAACTATCAAAGTAATTACAAACTATTTTAGCATAGACACTTGGTCTGATTGTCCAACACAAAATTTACAAAGTGACTGGCATAACAATCACAAACTCTTCCAACTTTTCTATTTCCTTTTAAGGGGGAAATTTTGTAGTCACATTAAAAAATACTTACTGACGAGTCCAAAACACACATTCCCTAGGGTTTTCTTGGAACTTGCTCTGATACCATTTGTCACAGACCGGAAAATTCCGCCTCAGGCGCTACGCGCTGGGCCGGACAGAACTCCCTGATGTACCACTTGAAAAACAATTAAAGCTTCATTTCTCGCTAGGCAAATGCAGGTCGATTTGCCTTTCCAAGCATGTTTTGCAAGCATGATACACGAAATGTAGTTTCCACACCGTTCAAACTCACCCTTGTTCGGCAATAGGTACAAGGCCATCAAAGCCAATGGTGAATGCCTTTGGCAAGCATCATATACTTAAGAGCATTTTCCAGGCCTAGCTCATGCCTTGGACTAGCACCTAGGCCATTTCAGGCCAAATTTTCGCTTTCTCAACTCTGCTTCGACTAAGCATTGGGTGCATGCACTGCTCTTGCACTTTCCACGACTGCAGCAACTAGGCATATTTCGTTGATATCGTATGGCTTGATAGGAAGTATGAACATCCATCAAATAGAATGCAACTACCTCATCAAGTGCGGTAACAATCATCTCTTGCCTGGAACTGCCGAGCCAGATGATATGAGCTACCAAAGTGTCCGCAATCATCTCAAATTTAGATGATATGAGCGACAAGGTGTTACACCTTATTGCATTTCATTGCGGATGCCTACATACCCAACCCGTACCTTAAAGGGATCAAGCATGACTGTAGTTCATCCTCATACAGACAAGCAACTTAAAGCCTATTTAGGAAAATCCAACAGCGAATCCAACTTCGTTGCAAGGCCGAAGGCCAAGAAAAAATCTTAGTCTGCATAGGATGAGGGACATTCACAAAGTATGCACCATCTTATGCAAAATTACTATTACTTACTATGCAAAATATGCATCATCGAGGTCGCAACACAAATGAATTATGCTTTCGCATAATTCAAGCTTCATCGGCTAAGCTACAAGCAAATCCACTAACTGATTAGCATGGCTAAGGATAATCCGACATCTAGTTAACATATTCGCTAACTGGTTAGCATAGCTACGTAATTCCGCCAACTGGTAAGCATAGCTGAGCAATTCGGCCAACTGGTAAGCATAGCTAAGGCTAATACGCAACTCGTTAGCATAGCAAAGTATCATCGTTTTCCACCAACGACTCTCCCCTATATATGCCATAGTCGCATTTCTGTATTTTTGGATAAGAGGGGGAAGGGACATCCATCAAATGCACCTTAGGCAAGAACACCAATGGGTTAGCTAGTTGCTAGGCAATTACCCTAACTAGTTTGTATTAATAGGAAAATTCACTAAATGGTTTGCACATCCGCTAACTATTAATCCAGCTGCTAGGCTAATCCTCTTTCTAGTTGGCGCCTCTAGAAAAATCCACTTTTTGGTTGACGTTTCTAGGAAAACCCGCTTTCTGGTTAACGCTTTTAAGAAAATCCGCTTTTTGCTTGGCGCTGATAGGCAAATGCGCCAACTGGTTAGCATATGCGCCAACTGGTTAGCATATGCGCTAACTGGTTAGCATATCCGCTAACTGGTTAGCCAGATGCTAGGCTAATCCGCCATCTGGTTAGCATATCCACGAACTGGTTAGCCAGCTGCTAGGATAATCCGCCAACTGGTTAACATAGCTAGGTTAATCCACCAACTGATGGGCGTCAATGCCTATTGTGCCAAGGACGATGCATCCACACCCTGATGCATCTCTGGGTAAGCTTTATAAGCTTGAGATGAAGTTTCATCCCATGCCATGACGTATCCTTGAGTAAGCGCCATATTGCAAAATGCTGGGTGTTACACACTAGCACAGCATGAAGTATCTTGGCATTTTCTAGAACCGCTTCACCTGAGGATTCTTCAACATAACTTTAGCCCATCCATTCAGGAAAAAGAATCTGGAAACATTTGAAAATCGACAAATGAGGGCCTGTATACTCTTCTCTACAAACAACACCTGAAAATAGCTCGTGGATAAATACAACAAGGCTGAGGAGCGTTATTGATGTTCCGAATAAAACTGCCAACATAACCAGGTCCAGCATCCTCTTCAACAACACCATCAAAGAACTCATTAAAAATAATGAGCACATCGTCTAAAGAAATAAAATCAGAGTTTTCGCTTTCGCCATGACTAGAAGCAGTGGTGGCATTATCTTCATAATCCTTAGACATCTACAATTGGTTCGAATGATATTCACATCAGCGACTGGGAAATCGTGTACAAGGTTTGATTCTATTTTATGTATATATATATATAGTATTGGTATGCAAATACATACTTATATATATGAATTAAAACCAACATCAAAGAAAATAGCCACAAACCTTAGCATACCTGGTTAAAGCTCAACAACGCTGTAATCAAGGCAATAAAGAATTATCACAAATGAGACAACAATTATGGAATTGGAAGCTCACCTGAAAGAGAAGCTCAATATTAAGTCAATAGCACGCTCATACAATGATACAAGAAAAAGTAACTGAGCTAATGAGTTAGTACTCACGTCAAAAACATAAATATATGTCAGTATTTACTCACGTAAAAAAAAACTCACGTGATTTACTCACGTAAAAAAAAAAGAGAAAAAAACTAACCTGGTCGGTGCCGGAAACCGGATGGCGGCGATCGGATGGTGATAAGTGCATAATTTATACATTTTAAGTATCATTTCCTTATTCTTATTTGCTAGATTTTGTGTGAATTACTGTGTTTTATTATTACTTTTCTAGTTTGTGCGTTTTATTAGGTTACATCTCTGAAACAAGCGAAATGGAGCTTTACAAGAGAAGAATTTCCAAAGACCCAGTAGATCTCAGTCCATTACAGGATTTATACCCTCCATCTTGTAGAGAATTTGATTACGAATCCAACGGCGAAAGAACGAGGTCATTCTGACTTCGTATGAGAAAGTTATGAGCGAAACGAATACTAAGGGAAAAAAGGTTATTTCAAGAGAGACTGTTATGGACAACCTGGCACACGTTAAGGGATAACTTGAATTCAAATATTGATAGAGCACCAGCCATTCCGTTCAGGGATGCCTAAGTTTGAATAGTGTTTAGGCACCAGCATCATTGATCGGGGCCACCCTTCTCTTCTTTGTGAATCCAAAATAGAGATTGCTAGGGCCGTATTTATGTGATTGATCGTGATGTTCGGTGATAGAGGAAATGATGCTGCCATTATAAGTGATTTATAATTGAGCTCAAGAGAGGCTGGAAGTGTTGATGGAACTCGAGTGAGGCAGTATCGATGGAGATAGCTCTGATGAGCTTGATTCTGAGGATGATTCATACATGGAAGATGGCAGCAATGATGTGGTGCGACTTAGAGTGGCGCTGTGGTGTTGATGGAAATATGGGAGTTGTTGGTTTTGGTCGAAAAAATTGAAGTTTGGTTACTGTTAGGTTTGCTGCCATGGTGAATTGATGTCGAGAATGGTGGTGATGTTCAAGGCTGTCAATGATTTCGGTAATGCTGCTGCCACCATTTGGAGAGTAGAAGAAGGCAGCGAGATACAGAGAGGATTGAGTTAGCTGTGATGGCTCGATCCTGTGTGAATGATTGGAGGTAAAATTCTTGGAGATGGTTGGTATCGACAGAAATATGAAACTGGTTACTGTCTGTGGTGAGAAGAAACTTTGTGTGATCGATGGAGGTGCAGCTAAGATGTGATTCTTGGTGATAGATTGATGGTGATTGATCGAGTAGCTTCTATTAAAATACAAGATTGGCAGTGATGAGAAAGGTTGCTGGAGGCTGTTGACGTGAAGATGAAGATTGAGATCGGATACAGTTAGGTTGATGATGGGTGTGATGTGAGGTTGTTGCTCGTGATGGATGGTGGCAGATGATTGAGAGCTCGAGCTGTTGTTGGATGGTGGTCGATGATGAGTAGCTATTGGTAAGACTTGAGAAAAGTCAGGGAGAAGTTTGAGTGGGATACGGATTCGGTGGAGATGATGGTGAATGAATTGGTGTTGGCTTAGGTGGTCAGGTTGAAAGAAACGTGTTGTTGAAGAAAAAGAAAAGAAGATAACTTGGCAAACACGTTTTAGAGTTGTACTCGGAAAGGGATTTCTTTGTTGGCTATATATACCCTTATGCAGCTGTAGAGGAAAGACACCCCTCACGCCTGATACAAGATACGTACACAAGAGAAAAAAGACTCTCACGTAAAGAAGATACTATACAGAAGAGATGTACAGTCGATATCTTCGACGATTATCGGTTAGTTTGTCCTATTTTATTAATTAATTTTCATGGTTTTTAAGAAAGCCATGTTGGGATAATTCTCTTGTTAGGGCGAAAGGATGAACTTGTAGAGATAATATTTATTTGTGTTTCGAAACTAGGGTTTTTAACTGTATGAACTAAATATTATTAATTTGTCTCTCTCTCAACGTTTTACCCTCTCGATGATTTTTCATGTTCTATGCCACGTATAGTTCATTGTTTGATTAGTAGAAGGACTTGTTGAAACCTCGTATTAAATCGTTTTATGAATATTCTTTGACTCTTTATGCCCCGTATATTTAGTACTTCGAAATTCTACTTTAGGTTGAGAACAAACAATTCTTTTCGAAAATTCTTTCTTTAGTGCTTAATTAAAAATCTTCCGTGTATTAGTAGCTAGATTTGATACTGTACATGAGTAAAATTGAGACCCTATGTGACGAACACAATTAAACCCTGACCTACAATGGATTCCCGGAACCTTAACATTTTCCTCGTACTGTTTTTAAAACTTTATTAAATAATTTTAATTCATTAGTTAATTTAATTCTTTATAAAAAAAACCTAAAAAAATATTTTAATCCAAACTCCTCGTGGGAACGAACCGTATTTGCTCTTGTCTACATCTTTCGACACTGTGCGCTTGCGGTAAAACAAAGTCGGTTTTCCGACGCATCAAGTTTTCGGCGCCGCTGCCGGGGAGTTGTTTTTCAATTAGATTTTTTTTTCTTAGATTTTTATTATTTTGTTGGATTTTACGCTTTTTGGTATTTATCTTCTGCTGCAGGTTTTGGGAACGGAAACGAAAAGAAATTGAGCCAAAGATTTTGGTAATTAAAAGACTTGGAGTAAAGTTAAAGCTGAACGAACGTAAAAGAAGACAAATAGTTAATTTTTACTTTTCAGGATTTTTATTAGTTAATTTAATTTAGAAAACTTTATTAGGAAATTTTTGATTATTTTTGTAATTTTCTTTTAGTTTTGGACATTACAGACATTATTATTATTTTTGAACCCTACGGAAGGGTAGTATTAAATATAAACTGCATAGAGAAGGACGATAATTACGATATTGTCTCGGCCCCTTGGGTTCGTACACTGACACAGAAGTCAGTGGCCTGAGTTGACTTCAACGGTTCATCCCCCGTCTGCTACGGGAGGTAAGATTCGATCAACCCACGAATCCCTTGCAAGTGGGTTTACTGTATTCCTTCGTGTGCATATATGTTGAGGACCTGAATACGGATTTACTTTTCTAGTAAAGGGCAAGAACTGGCCATATAAGATAAGGACTCGGATTTCATCACCAATTCCTTCTTGCCCGCTTTAGGAACACGTTACCAAACGCGAATCTAAACCTTAAAATTTTGATTAGAAAGAGACTGATAGGGTAACGAGCTTAAAGGAAACTCGTTCAAAAGGACTGTATTGGTTACTTTGTTAGCCTAACTCGAAGTTCAGGAAGATTATTTTAAGTTGATTAGAGCCGCCTTGTAACCCAGGGAAAAGTTTCCAAAGAGACAGGGTTATCAAAGCTCCTTAGAGCTTATCCTGTTTCTCTTCAACTTAATCTAATTCGGATCGTTCTAAGAGGTTTGCTAGACCTGTAACTAGTTGCCTTTCGAAAGAATAGAAGCTGGTCTAGAAACAATCTAAGTGGAGCCATCATGCTTTTTGTTTGCTAGATTCAATAGGTGATTTGGTTGAGTTAGCCTTGCTTGTGATGGTTTAAAAATTCCACCACACTGGGTATATTTAGCCTTGTATTATGGATCCCGACGTATATACACCTTTTTATCATCAGGAACCTAGGAGAGGAGAGTGTGTAAATAATGATTGGAATTATACTCATGGGTATGATCATTCCGGACCTTGTGAAGATTATGATTATTACCAACCTTACCCAGGTTATGAGTTACATTATACTAATTCCAATTATTATTCACACACGTATAATTCACAATATGAGAGAGATGATCGATCATACTGTGAACCATCTATCACTCTCATCTAAGTTGGAACAGTGGAGTCACGACCTGGGAAAATCAATTGAACAGTATTGTCATAATATTGCCAAATCAACTGAAAGATCTTCTCAAATACTTTATGAACTTTTACAACAAGTAAATGATTGTCCTCCTTATAATGATTCGAGTTCTGATTTATATAATTCTCATGATATTAATAATGAAACCGTTAGGAACGATGAACCTTTGTGTTTTGAGAATGATGATGAACTTGACACTTGTGATTATAGGAATGATGACACTGTTATGATATTTGAATCTAGTGTATCTTGTCCAACTCACGATCATATAATGATATGCCTATTAAAAAGGATCTGGTTTGGATTAGAAACCCTATTTATTCAGATGATGATGATGATTAGAAGAACCTGTTTATACAAGGGATACTATTGTCGAGTTTAATAACTTAGAGGAAGTAGTTGTGCAAACTGATATACCTTCTAATCATGTACATTCTGAGATTCCTACTGGTCACCTAGAAGAGGATAACAACGATCCAATTAATCATGAAATTGTTTGCATAATTGATGAAATAGTCCATGATATTTATTTGCAGAACCATATTGATGATCCATTAGAGAACTGCCTAGCCCATTGTAGATTTGATATGGACAAAGATAGTGTTATTAATGAGGTGAAAACTTTGTTAGATTATGCACCAACTGATCATAACTTAGAAGAAGCAATTGACTATTTTCAAGAATCTGACGATCTAGAAATTAGGGAAATTGTGACTAGTCTATCTAGAGACACCCAAGATTCTAAGTGTGGGGGTGATTATCAATCTCCCTGTACCTTACCTTTGACTCTTAGAAAGGTCCCTAACTTGGAACCTGACATATGCACCTCTACTATTTTGCAAGATCATCTTCAAACTATACTTCCTGAACCTAATGTCCAGAAAGAAATTCAGTTGTTAGAAACCCATCCTCTGGTCGATGTGGTTTACCTAGGCGATAATACCAAGATTGACTTTGTTTTCCCACCAAAATATTTTCTTCCATATGTGGGAACGTATGAATTTCAAATGTGTCAGTTATTAAGTTTTGAGACTAAGCCTGATTACTTTAGGAGAGTAGAATCGACACATTTGTTAAAGAATGACCATTTTCATAGTAATTAACTGTGTGAGTCAAATCAGTTTAACTTTGAGGATCCACAATTATTCAGGTTATTATTATGTGCTTCTAAGTGCTTACTTGAGTTATTCCAGACTCTACAACCTGACCCTGTTGATCCTATCTACGAGGAAATCCAGCCTATGAAAATATTTTATCTAGATCCTTTTATAGAGCCTGAACCTGAACCACAGCTAGAAGTAGTTGTTTTAAACAAAAAACTAGTTAAAGGTGTGCTCGATTTGTTCTTTTTATTGGCTTGTTGCAGTTTCCTTTTCTTGGTGATAGCATTGTTTGATCTATATGACCCACAGTTGTTCCGGCTATTGATATATGATACTATCATTTGCTTCATGGGAGTCAACCCATCAGATTTGTTTCCTTCACCTTATCTTTTTAGTTTTTGATTGTTTGTTTTATATCATTTTAGGATTTCCCATCTTGATTTTACATTGGATGAGTTAGTTTACATTGAGGACAATGTAAAGTTTAAGTGTGGGGGAGTGTAAGCATATAGAGTTCTTAAGTATACACTTTTTAGGTAGAAAATTTTCAACTTTTTCGAAATTATTTGCATGAAAACCTCCAACTTTTAGATATTTTAGAGTCACTTAGTATACTTCTAGCTACGTTTACATACGGAGTTCTAACCAAAACAACTGAACTTAGAACTATTATAGAACTATATTCGGAGTGCTTAGTTATGGAGAGGCTAGAACTGACAAAAATGGACTTAAACTGCCGGTAGAGAATACAGTATTAGAGTTGTTGATCATTCAATACCCATGAGTGAGGCACCAAACCTTAAATTGTCCATTTAGAGTGTTTCATCTGCGCAAATTCCGGGTAGAATGATGAGCTACCTAACCTCGCACCAATTTCAGCACTACGTTTTGATCTCTTGAGTGCTATTTCTATCAATCATGAGGGTGCCATCAGAATTGCTAACTCTATATTGTAGTCTTGTTTGCAGTTGGCACCATTCTCTCGACAATAACAGGTCCATAGAAACATATTATCAACAAGCAGAACATCAAAAATTTGAAGAAAATTTAAAGACAGTCAAGGTTTAAAAGCGACCGTTTAAGAAAGAGCAAATTTCATATTCAACTAAAGTAACAATACAATTAACATGTTAAAGACTTATGTACAAAAGCGAAAGAAATCAAAAGATGTGAGTTAGTGAAGTTCAGAATCAAATGGTAAAGTCTTTATCCCACGGTCGTAGTAATTTCATCATATATTGTAATGTCATTAAAAAAAAAAACCAAAAAAAAAAAAAAAAAAAAAAACGATTATCATTGCGTTAGTGTAGATTTTCTTTTCTATTCTTCCAATAAGGCCGTGAGGAAGAAGAAATCTATAGAGAAGTTTCTAATAACAAGAAATGGAGGAAATGAGTTATAAATTCAAGATTCTACGAAGTTCAAGAGTTCATCGTCTACAGTTGAACACCGAAGACGTTTCTATTGGATGCTGTGAGAGTGGTGTTGATTGTCGATCGGATGAGAAGGTAAGTAAGCATTCCCATCCTTGCATAGCGGTTGATTTCCGTTATTAGAGGTCACTAGAAAAATAAAAAGGGTTTTTTTTTTTCGTCCCACTTCTATGGGATAACATCTCCATATGATTCGGAAGGTTACCTTTCCTTCATACCATTCAACGTGTATAGGATTTCTATCTTCATTCCTGCCTGCACACATGTGTGAACCATAAAGTGCGTCCTTTGAGTGTCAAATTCATAAAACCCTATTGGTGAGGCAGAAATATTCGGTCACTCTCGAACCTAGATCTTTTTACATGGTGGTTTTCTCCTAACTCAATAGTTAAGCATGAGAATAATGTTCTTTATACTTCTAACTTCTTATTGTTAGTGTTCAGAAACTTTATGACTTCGTAGCTCTTTGGATGCAGGTGCTTTGGAATACTTAGAAGTTGGAGTAGGTTTTGTGGGTAAATCTCTTGTAAACCCTCACGAGACTATAACTCGTCCACTAGGGACACCTAGAGGTTTAAAGGTTTGTTACACATGCTAAGTGTAACCGTTTCCTCAACGAAAGGGAGTTGTATTTTAGATTAGTTTAGATTTGTAGTTTGTTCGAGGACTAGCAAAAGGCAAGTGTGGGGGAATTTGATAAGTGCATAATTTATACATTTTAAGTATCATTTCCTTATCCTTATTTGCTAGATTTTATGTGAATTACCGTGTTTTATTATTACTTTTCTAGTTTGTGCGTTTTATTAGGTTACATCTCTGAAACAAGCGAAATGGAGCTTTACAAGAGAAGAATTTCCAAAGACCCAGTAGATCTCAGTCCATTACAGTATTTATACCCTCCATCTTGTAGAGAATTTGATTACGAATCCAACGGCGAAAGAACGAGGTCATTCTGACTTCGTATGAGAAAGTTATGAGCGAAACGAATACTAAGGGCAAAAAGGTCATTTCAAGAGAGACTGTTATGGACAACCTGGCACACGTTAAGGGATAACTTGAATTCAAATATTGATAGAGCACCAGCCATTCCGTTCAGGGCTGCCTAAGTTTGAATAGTGTTTAGGCACCAGCATCATTGATCGGGGCCACCCTTCTCTTCTTCGTGAATCCAAAACAGAGAATGCTAGGGCCGTATTTATGTGATTGATCGTGATGTTCGGTGATGGAGGAAATGATGATGCCATTATCAGTGATTGATAATTGATCTCTAGAGAGGCTGGAAGTGTTGATGGAACTCGAGTGAGGCAGTATCGATGGAGATAACTCTGATGAGCTTGATTCTGAGGATGATTCCTATATGGAAGATGGCAGCAATCATGTGGTGCGACTTAGAGTGGCGCTGTGGTGTTTATGGAAATATTGGAGTTGTTGGTTTTGGTCGAAAAAATGGAAGTTTGGTTACTGTTAGGTTTGCTGCCATGGTGAATTGATGTCGAGAATGGTGGTGATGTTCAAGGCTGTCAATGATTTAGGTGATGCTGCTGCCACCATTTGGAGAGTAGAAGAAGGCAGCGAGATACAGAGAGGATGGAGTTAGCTGTGATGGCTCGATCCTGTGTGAATGATTGGAGGTGAAATTCTTGGAGATGGTTGGTATCGACAGAAATATGAAACTGGTTACTGCCTGTGGTGAGAAGAAACTTTGTGTGATCGATGGAGGTGCAGCTAAGATGTGATTCTTGGTGATAGATTGATGGTGATTGATCGAGTAGCTTCCATTAAAATACAAGATTGGCAGTGATGAGAAAGGTTGCTGGAGGCTGTTGACGTGAAGATGAAGATTGAGCTCGGATACAGTGAGGTTGATGATGGGTGTGATGTGAGGTTGTTGCTCGTGATGGATGGTGGCAGATGATTGAGAGCTCGAGCTGTTGTTGGATGGTGGTCGATGATGAGTAGCTATTGGTAAGACTTGAGAGAAGTCAGGGAGAAGTTTGAGTGGGATACGGATGCGGTGGAGATGATGGTGAATGAATTGGTGTTGGCTTAGGTGGTCAGGTTGAAAGAAACGTGTTGTTGAAGAAAAAGAAAAGAAGAGAACTTGGCAAACACGTTTTGAGTTGTACTCAGAAAGGGATTTCTTTGTTGGCTATATATACCCTTATGCAGCTGTAGAGGAAAGACACCCCTCACGCCTGATACAAGATACGTACACAAGAGAAAAAGACTCTCACGTAAAGAAGATACTATACAGAAGAGACGTACAGTCGATATCTTCGACGATTATCGGTTAGTTTGTCCTATTTTTTTAGTTAATTTTCATGGTTTTTAAGGAAGCCATGTTGGGCTAATTCTCTTGTTAGGGCGAAAGGATGAACTTGTAGAGATAATTTTTATTTGTGTTTCGAAACTAGGGTTTTTAACTGTATGAACTAAAGATTATTAATTTGTCTCTCTCTCAACGTTTTACCCTCTCGATGATTTTTCATGTTCTATGCCATGTATAGTTCATTGTTTGATTAGTAGAAGAACTCGTTGAAACCTCGTATTATTTCGTTTTATGAATATTCTTTGACTATTTATGCCCCGTATATTTAGTACTTCGAAATTCTACTTTAGGTTGAGAACAAACAATTCTTTTCGAAAATTATTTCTTTAGTGCTTAATTAAAAATCTTCCGTGTATTAGTAGCTAGATTTGATACTGTACATGAGTAAAATTGAGACCCTATGTGACGAACACAATTAAACCCTGACCTACAACGGATTCCCGGAACCTTAACATTTTCCTCGTACTGTTTTTAAAACTTTATTAAATAATTTTAATTCATTAGTTAATTTAATTCTTTATAAAAAAAAACCTAAAAAAATATTTTAATCCAAATTCCTCGTGAACGAACCGTATTTGCTCTTGTCTACATCTTTCGACACTGTGCGCTTGCGGTAAAACAAAGTCGGTTTTCCGACGCATCAACTGGTGGTAGCGCTGACGGACGGGAGAAGATGGACATGCTTCTTCTTATGTCGCTGGAGAAAAGAGATGGGAGGCGCTGGAAAGAGTTGGTGATGACAGGAGAAAATTAAAAAATAATATAAGGGTTTACTCCCTTTTATAGTGATTGGTTTCCAAATCTAGGTCAAATAAGGATTTCCTAATTGAAACCATACTCCCGTGTTGTACACGGGTCAATTTTGGTCTCTCCACCATACAAATCAGCCACGCTTCGCTTTCTCCATAGATGATGCTCGATCATCCTACAGGAACTACTATATCAATTATTACACCGTCAATTATTCAACATCGTTGGGGCATCATTGAATCTGAATATCTGGTAATGTCTGACAACTAAGACTTGTTGATTTATTTCGTTTATAAAAAGTAAAATAAAAATCACCATCTAGTGCTTACCACGAAACATTATTGTCCCGCGATAAGCAGGGGACTTAATGTTGATGGTGAGTTTTTTGACAAGGGAGAAAATTATAATATTGTTTTTTTCCAAGCTGCAGAAGCACAAATATACATAAATTCCTGATCAAGCATCAGAATTATGAATATTACTCATATCCCACATTCTGCAAGAAAATCGAGAAGGGATATTCAGTTCATGGCTAAATTATCCATGTAGATCTTTTCACATATATATATATACATCACCGAAATTTTAAAGTTATAATCCTCGTTATTTCATGTGCACCTATGCAAACTATTTGTATAAGACCGAATACACTGATTATACAAAACTACGAACATTAAGAATAGATGTTAATAGCCATATCTGAATAAAAATGCTAATTAGAGGCATACCATCTAATGGAAGAGTCGCATCAAGCATAATTTCAAGTTGTAAACTTCCACAACTAAATCTCTTGAAGATGTTCTGTATGCACTTCATAAAAATTAAGCATAAATGCTAACATTAAAACTCATACAATTGAGAAAAACCTAGACAAGCCATAAATATGGCCATAACATTAATAAATATCAAGGCTAGTGGTGCATAGCCAATAATCATGGCACTAGCAAGTGATATCCTTGGCAAACCCTAGTCACATTCCCAACATCAATAAATAGCGAACACATGTTCCAAAAGAGCCAAAAATCCAAAAATAGCCAAAAATCCGAAAAACTAACAAAACACGAGCCAAAAAGGCCATAGCATCGTTAGCGCTAGCACTGTGCTAGCTCTAGCGCTAACGAGTTAGCGTCGTCAAGCAGCACTAGAGATGGGCTAGCTCCAGTGCTAACTTGTTAGCACGACCAGTGCCATTGCTCGCATTCCCTTTCTTTTGTGGCGCTAACTTCGCTGGGACTTATGATTCGTGTCGTAAGTGCAGCAAATTACTCGATATATTTCCCACTAATTAACTAATAATATAGCGGTAGTAAGGATCATTCCCACAGAGAGCTGTGTAATTGAGATGTTATTTAGATTATCAACTAATAAATAATGAAAGATAATTAGGGAGTCTTTCGTCGTTACCAAACGTTGACTGAATTAGTATACATTTCTATCTTTCATTAGAATCATGCATCACCAACCGTAGAATAGCATCTAGATCAGTGGTATCCCCAAAACTTCTTTTATCACTGGATACAGAAGTTGTTGATTACCAGATTTTATTCGTCTGAACCACCAAGTAGTAGTTCACTCAAGGTGTAACCCAACGGAATGCTTTAAGCTTTGTGAATTTAGGTTTATCCCAGTAGTTAAACTCGAAGATCAAGGTCCACTTGCTGATGTTATCTTCACTTGCAATTGCTCCACAGAATCCCTCTGCAAGGTCTTGCGATTACTACTTGTGTACGAGTCAATGGACGATTACTTATCTCATAACTTCAAACAAACTTGTATTAAATAATATAGCTTCACACTTAGAACATTGAATTCATCCTTAATCAACAAAAGAATTAGCTACTCATATTACAAATAAGAATAGTTTCCTACTAAATGGGTAAACCCTAGGTTTAAGATGTAGAAAGTGTGATATGAGAGGTAGAATATTTTGTAAAGATCTAGATATAATAAGAGATGCTTTTTTTGAGCCTAAGATGTCTTCTTTTATAGCCTTCAATGCTTGGCCATAAGTATCCTCTCCTTCTAGGGTTTAGAATCCCATTGGAACTAAGTTTCCTTGATTTGGAAGTCAAAAGCTTGTCAAACGGAACCCTCCAAATTTCTACAGTCGGCATAGATGTTTCCCCACTAATAATGCTGACAATTGGTTCAACTTTCTGCTACTAAATTCTCTACAATCGGCATAGAATGGTTGCTGATGAGCAATGCCGATAGTTGGTTAACTTTTTGCTACCAAACTTTCTACAGACGGCATAGATTGGTTGCTAATGAGAAATGCCGACTGTAGGTCCAATTCTCTGCCATATTTCGTGTCACAGTCGGCATAGATTTGTTGCTAATGAGCAATTCCGACTGGTGAGCTGTATGTGACCTTTTCTTCGTCTCGACTGTTTTGTCCATAACTTCTTCGTCCGAATTCGGAATGACCTCATTCTTTTTTCCTTGGATTCGTATTCTAGTTCTATTAAGGATGGTATTAAGAACTCCTGGATTTGAATGAGCAGAATTCGTCTTTGACTCTCTTTCACTTGTAATGCTTCACTTCCACTAGTACAAATATGAGCTTTGGTGACAGTTCAACATTTATAACCGTGACAGTTCATAAGAAAACTGTTATAAAAGAATCGGCTATGAGATATAGGTAACAGTTTCATAGAAAAACTCACACCAATAGCGATAAACAATCGTGACAGTTTATCAACTGTTATTGAATAGTTTTATGATGACAGTTTTTGAAAAAAAAAATGTTATTATATATTGATGTCTAACAACGTATAAACTGTTACTGTACTCAAGGTACAGTGACTGTTTTTGTATAAAAACTGTTGTCTAAGTAGAAAGTTATTTGATAACAGTTCTTTTTAAATACAGTCACTTACGTATACGGTGGCAGTTTTGATTCAAAACTGCTACGATCCATATACTCCACTTCCTAGTTTGAATTATTGATTACTGTCTACAATTCATGAATATTGGTGTGAATATTTCCTCCAACAGGCAAAGTGGCAACCACCCACTAATTTCGCATCTAGCAAAAATAAAACATGATCTTACTTTCTCGTTTCAGCCCGTATACTCATACCATTTTCTCTCTAACCCTCCACCTCCGAAAGAGAATTGAACGTAGCCTACAGAACCAGAATCTACATAGGCCTTCTTGTCTTCACTCCACTCATCAGAAAATTAGGGTTTCGGTTCGTATCTCTTTGTGGTAAGAAAAATAGAAAACTAGGTGAGTAGTTTCAACCGGAGTTTGGTTTTTTAAGTTAGGGCTTAGCCATGATTTCGTTTTAAGTTACATCATTGTTTCGGTGCTCCGATGTTGCTTATTTGGTTTGATTTTTGCATTCAATCTTCAAATTATTTTTGGCAGGAATCTAAGGTTTCAAAATATCTTGTTTTATGTATTTGGGGTTTCTGTTTAGGGTTTCAACTCCAGTCTTTTTAATCTGATTTTGTATTTGAAATTGGTAATTTTTACCGTTTGGAATTTTTGCTTGGAATTGTTGGGATATGTAGGTAGAAAAGGAGTCCAAGGTGCACAACCAGGTCATGTGTTTGACTGGATGCAGCGTGTGAGAATTGATGTTGATGCATCCAGCGGATTAGAGTTCTTACATGAGAAGCAAAAACCTTCTATAATATATAGGGACATTAGATCAAGCAACATCTTGCTGTTTGAGGACTACAAGGCCAAAATTACAGACTTCAACCTTTCAAATCAGGCTCCTGACATGGCAGCTCCTCTGCGTTCTACTCGGTTATCGGGAACATTTGGTTATCATGCACCAGAGTAAGGATTCTGAAACCGTTTTCTTTCATCGTTAGTCTTCAGTTGGTTTTCCATATAATATCTCGTGCACAGATAGATGTAAATTTAGTACAGTACTTATTATGATTTTTAGAGATGCAACCTATGCATATATTTCTTTGATAGTTTAATTTCTGTATAACTGGCTGGTTTTTTTTCTTTTGTAGCATCAGTATTCATGTCCTGGATTTTTTTTTTCCTTTGAGAATATGTTTTTTTAACGCAACTAGAATAGTGTAAACTAGTTAGGTTCTTATTTAAGGTTTTTTTCATGTGTTAGAAGCTTAGTGCAGAATAGGAAAATGACTTCTCAGGGCCAACTTCATTCGTGTGTCTTTTGTGGTTGCATCTAATCATATTCTACTTTAATCGACATAGTTGTTGTTGTCTGTATTTTGATTTTATAGTCTTTGGAATACCATAATACCAAATGCAAGTTCTTAATGATGTTTTTTTTTTCAATATTTTTATGTATAATGTTTTGATGAGAAATGTAACTGGAACTTTAAGAAGTTAAGAAATCAATAGTAAGAAAAACAGAAAGTTATAAATATGTAACTGCAGAAGAACCCGATCAATATGTGTACCAGTATTTACATCTACATTGTGTACTGCGTTTGTTGAAATATCTTTGTCCTAGTCAATGACATTGTACGTACAACCTTATGCAGGTATGCCATGACAGGTCAATTGACACAAAAGAGTGATGTATATAGTTTCGGTGTTGTTCTCTTGGAGCTTCTTACTGGCAGGAAACCCGAGGATCATACTATGCCTCGTGGGCAACAGAGTCTTGTCACCTGGGTTAGATTTTTTCTTCCCCTTTTTCTTTCCTTTTTGTTCGATCCAGTTTGAAGCCCTACTTATGGTTCCATACCAGTTATACTTCTTGGTTCTGATGTATCCCAAGTTTGTTGTCTTGAATGTATACTCCAAGTAACTCACAGCTGTATGGCTCATCCATATGGTGAGCTTGATAGTTTCATCAGGGTTCTAATTTATGTGAATGGTGGAAAACAATGACTTATATGCAGTGATTTTGCATTTTTTTTATATATTTGGTAAACTTCTGATGTGGAATGAAAAGTCCATGCGTTTTCAGTAATCCTAACAACACAATATATGATATTACTCCAAACAAAACACATAACTTTGAAAATCTCAATCTAACGGGAGGGTCAAATAGTTTATTTTTGAATCGTTCGGTAAACCTCCTATTCTCTCGATCAAACATTCATGTTGTATATTTGTTTTGTATCTAGTCTAAGTGAAATTAGAATTGAAATTTTGGGTTGATTAAATGTGTAAAAGCTACTTGAAAATTACTGCAGTTAGGAGTTCTACTCACTCTTGGTTATTATTACATTGGAACTCGAGGAGATATAAATGTTTGGAATCCACAAGTTGAAAACCCAGACGATGAATACACTTCAGGTCAAATATGGGTTTTAAATGGTGATCACTTTGCGGAAACTGCAGAAGCTGGATGGATTGCAAGTATATACATTTCTAACCCTATCTTTCTATTTTTGTATGCTTGATTTTTCTATGTGTAACTTGTTTGATAAATTATTTCAGGTATATCCTAGAGTTTACGACGATACAACAATACGGTTCTTTGTATATTGGACTGTAAGTATTCTTCTTGTCCTCTTTCCTGTAAATGCTAATTTTGTATGTTTGATTTCTTCTATGCAATGTTAATTATAATGTATTATGCAGGATGATAATTCAGATAAAACAGGTTGCTTTGACCTATGGTGCCCAAGGCTTTGTACAAAATAGCACTGTGATAGCCCTTGGCGGTAAACTGGATCCAGTTTCAAGTATTGAAGGAAAACAATCTCATATACCTCTTTTCATGTACCGGGTACGTACGAATTCTTCAAATTAGTTGTTCAACCAATATAATATCAAGTTCATATAATGTAAGCTTATGTGATTATAGCGACTACTAACGCATGGTTGTTTTTTTCTTTAGGACAAGAACACACAAAACTGGTGGTTAGAGTTTGACGGTAAACAAGTAGGATATTGGCCACCTGAATTATTTGGACTCTTAAAGAAAGTGCAATAATGGTTCAGTGGGAAGGAGAAGTCACAAAGAAGTGAGTTACACGTCAAAAAAATGGGTAATGGAATTGAGGCATTGTATCATTTTTCAGCATGGATCCGAAATACCAAGATTATTGATTATTATGCAGTCGAAAAGTATCCTGAACGGGTTCATGAATACATGGATAAACCTAATTGTTACAGTTCTTTTACCTCGTAGCTGCATCTGACAGTGTTTTATTCAAGATATTTGTGTCTTATTGTCGAGGGTACATATGCAGGGAAGGGAAAATCTTGAGATAAATCTCATCATGCATTTATTTATGGGACGACTGCATACTCAGTACCTCTTTTAAGAAGGAAGTATGGATAATTGTGCAACCTTAGTGAGTTAGCTTTTTGAGGACCATGGTAAAGGAAGGATGTGATGGAGATCAAAGGGTTCATTCCTCAAGTTATGGGCGGCAGAAGCTTACCTTTAACATTACTGATGTTTTAATATTTGAATGACACATCATCATTTTGAATTTGGATTTACATGTTTATTTACTGGGTTGCAAACTGACTTCTTTCAGGCAAATATTGCATGGTACGACTGGTGGTATGACAGGAAATCTGCATCAAGTGCAATCCCGAAACCAGCAGCTTCCGGGATCTACACAGGTATAGTTTTACTTAATGCAGGTTTCATAGGTTGTTACTAGTGCAGCTACTAGTTTTCTCTTACTACTGTGTTGTTGAAACAGGATATAAAGAGTGAGATGAATCCAATATTAACCCCTAGAGGTGCAGGTTCAGATGGTTCATTGATTGGTGTTCCTGGTAAGATCTTTCATGTTGTCACTGTTCTACGTTCTACATTCTGCTCCGGTCTACTGTTAGCTATGAAATATGCTACTAAATTTATTGGGTTGGAAGTGGCTTAAGCAATTTAGTTTTGTATTGTAATACCAAACTGTTACACTTGTATTCTGTATAATTGAAAATATCTATGTTTGAAAGATATGAAAATAAGGCCCCAGGAAAAATTTATGGCTGAAGCCAGGTTTAGCACACTCACCACACAAGTAGTTCAGCCAACGTAGATGACCGAGTTTCAAAGTTATAGATAGCATTATGTTCAAGTACTTGTATGAATTCCCTGATTAACTATGAGCTTCACCGGAATTTATATTTGCGGCTGATTGTTGCCTTGTCTGTTCAGGTTCAAATCAAGGTAACAACAATTTGACTTTGAAAGGATGGCCACTCACAGTAAGTTTCTGTTGTTCAGTTTTCTTAACCTATACTTGCTTGTTGGACACATTTAGCCTGCTCACAGTATGAAAAACCTAATCTCTAATTTTCTTGTACATGAAGATCTCATCTCTCTATTCTCTTGGTTTTATCTTTTTGCAAAATCCGGGGTCTCATCTCTTACTTCAATCTAGGGTTTTATGTTTTGCTTCAATCTTATATAATTTTGTTCTACTCTATTAACCTTCTAAATCTTTATTTTCCAAAATTTTCTTCTGCATCTCCATCAACAAGGGATGATAAAATTATCAAACTTCTAACCAAATTAGATGAACTAATCAAAAAAGGTTATCATCCCTTTTTTCGTTCGTATTGAAATCCCTAAATTTTTTCATGTTTTTTCCCCCTAAATTTTTAGAATCCAATTTTTCAATGTTAAGTTAATAAATTCTTTTTAATATCTATCATAAAAGGTATTGATTTCGTTATTTTTATTTGTCTTGTATGATTAATGTGATTTTCTGTTTGCAGCGTAGGACTGTGCATCTTTGTCGAAGTGTGATCAGAAGCATTGAAACTGGTCGCAATTTTGACTTCGAGGAATTTCCTGTCAGAGACAATGTAAGAATTGATACATTTTTAGAAAAACAAGAATCTTTTCGGCACTTATATACTAGCAGTGGTCTGACCAGGGTAATATCCAGATGTAAAATGTTGGAACTTACACATAAGTAGCCTATCCCCCTATCCCGGGATAGGTTTATAGAAGTATTTAGTAAGTTTATAGAAGGTGTATATAAAATATGAGTGATGTAGTACTCCCCCCAAAAGACTACATCATCGAAGGCATCTAGCTGATCAGTATCCAACCATTTTATAGATGGTTGGTTGTGATAATACATGCATAATCTCTTTAGAAACGAGAAAACTACTGAAGTTAGGGAGATTGGGTAGATGCCATTCATGTTTTCTAAAAGGTCGATTGTGATACTGCTAGAACCTCAACACTACATCTAAATTTTCCCTTCCCCCTGTCTTTCAGATAAGCCAGTAATGTTAGTTTTCTTAAAAACAATTCTGTTGTTGTAATCGAAGAATTTATGGAGATCAACAACTTAAGTTTTCAGACTGATACATTAGAGCTTTTTACAACCTCGACTGCACAATTATGCGTCCACTAAATAGTAAGGGTGAACTTTGACTCCCACGTAGACCAGTTACCTCACTTTTCAGTTATTGACTCAACTTATAGGCCAAAAATATGGATCGTCGGTCACCTTTTTTCCTTTAGTTGGCTGCTGGTAAAACCATGAAGGATGGTTTAAGTTCCTTTATTTAGTCTAAGTTTTCTGTTTGCAGCTTGGGACTGTGCATCTTTGTCGAAGTGTGATCAGAAGCATTGAAACTGGTCGCAATTTTGACTTCGAGGAATTTTGTGTCAGAGACAAGGTAAGAATTGATTATGTCATGATCAACTCTTTCATTGATGAATATCTTGACTTGTTTGACATAATTTGTTTCAAACAATATCTGTCTTCCTCACTTGATATTCATGTCATATTTTGGCACAGGTCAAATACATGTATTATACAGGTCGTTTGGAAGTATATAATGAGAACTTTCTTGCTGTAAGTGATTCAAATCCAAAAACATCTGTTGCGGAGCTGTCATTTATTTTTATTTTCAGTACTTAGGTTATTAGGAAATCGAGGATGTAGATGGTTAAGAGCACATCATACTATTCAAACCTTGCATTAGGCTTATGATCTTGGAAACTTAAAGACTTTTCTCCTCTACATTAGACGTTGCAGGATCTTCGTGTGCTTGTGTACTTATATTTGAATGTATATGTGTGTTTTGTTGGCTTTTTTATGGTTAACGCAACAGATCAAGATTGGTTTAAGCTAATCCTTGATCAGATTAAGTTAAACTGAATTGTGTTAAGGTGAGATGATGATTGAATCATGCATTTTAGAATAAGCTTAAGATTAATGCTAACTAAGGTTTAATACTTTGTCATAATGATTATGAAGATGAAGTTCAGACATGGTTACCTTAAACCTCAATTCGTAAATGAGATCTGATCAAACAAGAGTCTGAAATATGGAATATTGAAGCTGTATCGCACAAACTTTTTTTGTTCCGGTGAATTGTTTTGCAATGCTTATGACTAAAATAGTCCTTCATATGTTTTCCTTATGTTCGTCGATTACGTTTTGTTAACGAGAAGCAATTATTTTTCAAGGGGATACATCTGATGTTTCACCCATGAGTCAGGACTTCATCTTGGCTCCTTGCGTTACTAAAGATCTTGTTTCATGTGGATATTATGTGTTAATGTTTTATCAGTTCTCAATATTTGGTTCTTGATTGATGCAATATGGCAGAGTTGACATTATAAGGAGTATATGGTTGTTGAAAAAGGTGTTTAGCTTCCACATTCCTTCTAATGTGATCAAGGAAAAACATATGAAACAGTGGTTGGGAAATGTAGAACATATTTAAATTTTGTTTGTCTATTAGTTCTTTTTCATGAGCTAGATCATATGAAAATAATGAAGTACTTACAAATTAGAAGTCTGTATCTCAGAAATGTTGCTTATGAAATTCCATTTCTTTGAAAATTGCAGGCTGATCAAAAACTCACTTACGCATTAAGTCGTTGCAACCCCAGAAGTCAAACGAACATAAGGTTTGGTTCAGGTGTGCCTGCTAATATATTTTGCAACGCAATTAGTTCCACTAGCTCCAAGAAAATCTGCACATTTTGAACTTATTCTTGGCTTATATTTGTGTTTAAGAAAATCCGCAAATCTTTTGAACTTATTTTTTGGTTAAGCTAACAAAATGATGTAGACAATATTTATATGCAGTGCTATTCGAGTTTATTGTAAAAGTGCATTATATATGTTGGATATTCACGTTCAAAGAATGATCTATCTAATCTCAAGTTTTTTTTTTTATGGATGATATATGCATGTAGTAACTTTCTGTGCAACATTTTACTAAAGAAGGTTGTGTTCTGGTCTTAATGTAACAGAATGATCATGAAATACCTTATACCTGTAAAATTTTCAATAGGGATCTTGCCCAAAAGGTCGCTCCTGGAGAAGTATAACCTTGTTGAGGTAGGGCCTTGTTTTTGCTCTAACTTTACATCTTATGTGTACGATCTTTACTTTATAATATTATATCTTTAAGCTGGACGTTTATGAGTTTGCCATGTAGGATTTTATTTAAATAAATAACTACAGTCAGCCTCCCAACTTTTTTGATTCAAATTTTGCAATACTTTAACGTTGTGCAAGCGTTAAAAAAAGGTGACCTTCGACTTCTTCGACGTGGACTCCAAGATCACGAAGACAGGTAATTTCACCACTTTGTTTGTTTGTTTCTTTCAGCAGTTTAGAAGTTCATAGTTCTAATATCTCTGTTCTGTCAGATTCTTAAGATCTGGGGTGTATCTTGTCCTGGAGAAGCTCGAGTTACAAGTTTATCAGAGATTAATGAAAAAAATGTAAGTGTTTGCAGATCTTATGAAACCTCTTACTCTGGTGCAAAGGTCAGATCTACAATTCTTTCTTACTTTGTTGCAGCTATATTATCCAAAAGCAGCGTGACCCGAGCAGGGCATATAACTATTCCTCGTTGAAGTTTGTATGTCCCCCGTGTGTACAATTTACACACTTCGCATAATTATCGCTGGTTTGGGATTTTCTCCGTACATGATTAGAACATGTAGGAGCTATTTTTGTCTTCTTTCGTTTTTAGGATCTGTGCACTGATATCAAATTAGGTGTAATCTGATCATATTTTTATCGAATTGTAGGAAAGGTCTAGTATCACGTGACGAAAGAGAGTTTGATGGAACGCCTTGCTATTGATATGCATGCATTATGTCTGTCATTTGGAAAGGATTGCAGGTGGGCGTACACTCTATCTAATATTGAAGCCGCAAGGAGGTAGCATATTCAATTGCTAACCTTTCTGTCGCTCCAGTTGAAGGATTTGGCCAACCTAACATTATCCTAATCATTTGATTTCACTTGTTAGTATAGGATGCATTCCAGGATTTGTAAATTTGGTCAGATCTGCTGATATTGAAGCCGCAAGGCTAGGCCTTCAGTTCTTAGAGCTGGTAAGCATAAATATTTTCATCCAGTCTCTGCAGTGATTGATTCTATCTGTGTTCCTTATTTGCTAGGAGTTTGCACATACATTTGCTAGACCATGCTCCATTTTTTATAATTATATACTACATTATTGTAATAACAAGTTAGTAATTATACTCGAAGCTGTACTTACATTGTAGCATTATATGAAGGGAAAATATCAAAATGCTATTATCACAATGATAAGATTTGGATCCTCTATCGAGTGTATATTAATTCAAAAAGGATTGAGATTTGAATGTGATTTCAAGCATCAAATACCTGAATCCTTTTGATAATTTATGTTGGAACTTTTTTTCAAAGCTTCGTATAAATGTTTACATAATTTGTGCAGGTCATGAGGGGGGGATGATTGAAATAAGGTAAAGTGTTAACTTTGCAGTTGTTCATCTTGTAATCCTTTTTCGATTTTCTTCTTTCGGCTAGATCAACATTTTCGAAGTGATGATTTTGTTTTCTTTTAAAGAATTTTTCAAACTGGCGATGACCTGAACAAAGATTAAGGGCTTTGGTGACAGAGATGTACACATGGTTCTCTGTGTAGTAACTTTTTTGGCTATGGGAATTATTTGACTAATTGAATGGTGTATACTGGTGATATCTCTTTGGTTAGGTCCTTTCTGGATTTAAAGGCCGTGGGAGAAAGCTCATTAATGTCAATTCTTAGGTGGAGATTCAAAACTAACATGGAAAGAACTGTATGTTCTTCTGATAAGGGGCAGATAGCTGTTGGTAAATATCATCCTTGCTTTTCTGTTGGAACACTTAATAACGGGTTTCATTCTGATACAAACATATACTAGTTTCATCTTTAATAGTTCTTTCACATTATTTTTATTTCTTATTTTTCCTTATGGCACGCTTTAAAATGGTGTTCCTCTGATTGATTAAAAGGATATGATTAGCAGTTACAAGTAATTTGTTGTCCATGAGTTTCTATTTTCTTTGTCAATGTCCTTCAAATGCTAGAAGATGTTTTAACCTCATATTCTTTGGTGGATAGTCACGTTTGTATATGCATACCAATCAGAATAGAACTTAAACAACACATACTTGAATTATGTGCATAAAGAATTTTTTATGATAAATTCTTCAGTGTTCGCTCTTTTTGTCCCAAAAGTTCATGTGGTTTTACTGGTCAAATTTGGATTTAAGTAATGATTTTGACAAGTTCTGTACCCATTTATTAGGTTTTATTGTACTGATTTAAAATAATCTAAAGTTCTTGAGGTAAAATTGTTTTAAAGAAATCATAGAAGGGTAGCTAAAACTGCATAGTACAATAATGGTAAGTACACTTTTGGAGTTTTTTTTTTTTTCTTCTGATTTTCATCTTCTTAATTAGTTGTTGAGTTTAGAACTTTGGTTTGTTTGTTGAAGGCTTTATATGAATGGGTTTTTTGTAAATGAAAAAATGAAAATGCCTTTTGCCAGAACTTGATATGTTTGTTATACCTCAAATGCAATATTGATGTGGTTGATAATTGTGAAAATTGCCCCCTACTGGACTTCGATACCTATTAGTTTTCTTGTGGTGAGTGAGTAGTATTGGTGGTGGTTTACAGAGTTGGTGCATGTGGTTTGTTGTTGGTGAATGGGTGGAGCTTCTGAGTGCTTGGTTTGGTGGTGCATGTGGTTTGTTGTTGGTGAATGGGTGGTGCTTCTGAGTGCTTGGTTTGGTGGGTGTTGTTTGTATTATGGTACTTATTTTATGAAAATACTATTTTCATTTTTGGTTAGTTACTTCAAACAGTACTTACTTTGTATTCTTTTTGCAGAGGAAGTCCGAGTACAATGAAGAAGAGATCATGGAATTACGAAGAGAATGGGTAAACCACGTGCTGCCGTTATTGGTGACATGAATTGGCAAGAGTAGATTGGGGACATTAATTGGGTCAACACTTCGGAAAATGGATGTGGTTTCCAATTTCAATGTTAATTTATTTTAGTTAGTACTGAGACTACTTTCATATCAAGTCTTTTGAATTACATTCACTTCTAGTTAATTTATTTTGTTTGAACTTACTAGTTCCGTACTAGCTGTCTGTTAGACAGTTTATTGAGTAATTTAATGACAAATTTAATAAAAAATAAATTTTCTTTCCATAATTATCTCGATATGAATTGAGCATGTCATCGCCAACTGTATCATGAACTAGCTGGCTACAAATTAGCCTTCTACAAAGTTGACTCTTCTATGACTGTTTTATTTAGAAAATGTAACTGATATTTGTCAATAATGACAGGTTTTTTTAAGAAACTTTCATCTTAGTCTAAGAAGTTAAGTTTTTAATGACAGTTTTCTTAAAAAAATGTTACAATAATTTGTCAATAATGAGAGGTTTATGAAGAAACTGTCATCTTAGTCTAAGAAGTTAAGTTTTTAATGACAGTTTTCTTAGAAAAATGTTATATTAATTTGTCAATAATGAGAGGTTTATGAAGAAACTGTCATCTTAGTCTAAGAAGTTAAGTCTTAATGACATTTTTTATGGAGAAACTGTCACCTTAGTAAAAGAAATTAAGTTTTTAATGACAGTTTTTATGGAGAAACTGTCACCTTAGTAAGAGAAATTAAGTTACCAGTGACAGTTTTATTTAGAAAATGTTATTGTATGTTATCAACAATGACAGGTGTATGAAAAAATTGATACTTATAGTCATGATTCCATAACAGTTTTTTATAAACCCTTTCGTAACAGAGGCTTTAATGACAGTGCAATTATTTTTCAAAACTGTCACATAAATGTTTTGGTGGCAGTTTTTAACTGTCACATAAGCCCAAATTTGTACTAGTGTTCCTCGTTCATGTAAGGACTTTGTAGCTCATTTTGGATGATTCACCTAATATAAAACATAAGATAAAAAACCAACGTAATAAAAAGTAATATGCAAGAAATATAGGTAAAACAAGTATGGATTTTACACTATAAACATGTGAATTATGCATTTATCACCTTAGTAGCAATATCATGGATAGTGCTAGCACCAACTCCACCAAATCCTACGAGAAATCAAATCATGTTACATGGGGGATTTAATCATGGGGTTTTGGTCTGGCAGTTACTGCAACATGTGGCGTGGTAATACCCCATGATCTAGAAGTTACAAAGTAGTGGTCAAGCTGGAGCAATGGATGAGATAATGGAATCGTGGTTTTCTAGAAACTTCCAGGGGTAATTGGAGGTTACACCATTATCCCCACGACTTCCACTACTACATCCCTTCAATACTTCCACTGCTTTACAAGGAAGATACATGTGGTTTTATCTCAATAGTTCCATAACCATACACATAATTCAACACACAAATTCCTTCAACTTTCTTTGCTTTCCTCCTCTAAGATCAACCCATTTCCTCTCATCGTGACCGAAGCAGGGCGGAACGGCTTCTATCGTGGTTTAGGCTTGCTCTGTACGATTTTGATCTCTGAATCTAAATAAAGTACTTCTACAGTATATTGTTTTGCCTAGAATCAATTTTTAGGTACTAAAAAGGAGTAGTGGTCAGACAGGTCTTTCTTACTTTACGGACACGACCCCATTACAATCTCCGCAATCATCACTTCTACACCTCTCCCTAACTTCCACCACTTACGAGAAATCAGTGTGTCTCCTTTGAACTAGAAATAGATGATTCTCATCTATTCGAAACAAGTACAAGACAACAAAAGAAAAAAAAAGAAAAAAAACATATAGAATTAGTGATTTGTCTCAGAGATAATCCTTTATTCTTCACACACTATTTATCACATTGATATTTCTCAAACTTCTTTGCTTCCCTAAGACCTACCCAATCTTCTCCACCTTTGTAGTTGAAACAGGACTTGAGCTACCATATTTTTGGTTTAGGCTCGTCCTGTACGATTTTGATCTCTCGAACCTTCTGAAAGTACTTATTTACGGTACATTTATTTTCACCCTAAAACAACTGGTGACCACAGCGGAAGATCGACCTCTAAAATAAAAAGCCAATTTTCAGTTATTCAAGATGGTGGGTCTTAGGTTTGGAGCAGTTACAACTCCTATAGTCGGTTCAGGAAGTGCCGGTGGTGGTGATTCTGAAAACACCCCTATCACTACTGACCCTCCTCGTACCAACACTACTCCCAATACTACTACACCACCTCTTATCGGTAACAAAACTGCTGAAGGCACCAAGAATATTCAAACACCCAGCATAGTTTATCTGATAAAGAAACATGAGGTTCTTGTCGGAACCCAGGTAGATATGGCCACTACTCAGAAGGAAATACTTGCTTGTCTCAATACCATGATGGAGAAACTCTCTTGGAACAACGCCATCACTTGACAGCGCAGACCAGGACCAACCTTGCAGCGGCTACTGATGCTGGGACGTCAAAGACTCAAAGGAACGATGAAGTTTATATCATTTCTGATCGCTCACCGAAGAAGTACCAAAAATCCAACTTTGTCACACGTGAAGATATGGAGAGATTCCTACGAAATCATGGAAAGTAAGACTCATCCCTTATCCACCAACATCATCCTCCCTACCCGTATGAGATTCAAAGGATCCCTCTGCCAGGAGGTTACTCATCTCCTACTTTTTTATTGTACGATTGAACTGGAAATGCTCATGAGCACGTCTCTTGATTTCTCGAATCACTCAGGGGACATGAATATAATCATGTTCCATCTCAAATAATTTTCCAAGTCCCTCACTAGAAGAGCCTACACGTGGTATAACAACATTTATCCTAAAAATATCTCTGGTTGGGAAGACATGGTTAATGCCTTCTACAAGAAGTACTTATTTGTCTCTTATCAGATCACACTATCATACCTAGGAAGAATATTCCATAGGAAAAATGAGCACCCTGATGATTATGTGAAGAGATTCAGAATTCAAGCATTGGATTGTCATGATTCGAATGTGACATAACGTCAACTAGTGGAGCTCTGCATTAATGGTATGATCCATGTTTATCGTGCTCTTCTAGAAAATTTACATGTTTAGACTTTCTATGAGTTACACGAAGCCGCAAAGCGATCCACCATAACTTTCCCTGCCCTCCTGTAAAGGACTAGGCCAACGAGAGAAAAAAATTATGGAGATACCCGTAGGAACCGACGGTTAGTCAATAAATAATATAATATTCAACCATCAATTGGTGTTGTCAATAACGAGGGATCCAAGAGAAAAGCTTCATCTCAACCATAGACACAGACAAAACATTCTTCTTCCAATCCCACCTCAATACCAGTACCAACTCAAAGATTGACTCCGTCTCTGAATACAGCCAAAGCTTCACAACAACAGTTATAGCCGCAACAGGGACAAGATGCTAAGCCAAACATAATATTCCCGGACTTCCCAGTTCCAAATAGGAGAAGTACTCGAACTACTTGAAGCGTGGATAGAAGACGGTACTATCCAGTTACCACCCGTGCGATGACTTCCCATATTTCAGCAAATGATAGACCCTAAATACTGTGATTATCAACAATATGTCAGTGACCCAACCAGTAAGTGAAATAATCTGAAGCACATCTTAAAAAAAAAGATGGAATTGGGAGAATTGCAATTAGAAGTTGAAGGAGTCCACAAAAATCCCCTTCATGTTAGAAACTTCACTCTCTCTGAGAAGTCAACTAATCAGGCAGTTCAATCTTTGATGGAACTCATGTGTGAGCTTCTTTATCTTCCAAAGGGACAACGCGCAGATGTCTTTGCTTTCCTGAATCATGTCATAACTCGCAAGCGCTTACTCTTCACAGAGGATACTCACACTCAAGTAAAGCCTCCCGTGGAGAACATGGTCGACACGAACAGTTAGAAGTGTGGCTGGGGACTCCCCACAAAGCCTGGAGATTCAATTCTGACTCTAAAACTCGACCAAGTAAGTCTCTCTCCTCAAACTCCTTTGCAATCAGTAACCCCCTGTCATGTCAGAACTCGGGGACTCTGCCTAGAAGACAACTATGTCACGGCTAGAAGATGTGAATGGGAAGCTAATTCATTTTAATATTTTATCAAAAGGTTAAAAATTGCTTTTCTAAGAAGACTTTTCAGACGAGATGATAAAGTCTAGACCTTTTCGAATTGGAGACACGGTCTTGAAAATTACTAAGAGGGCACAACTTCTTGCATAAATTCCTCTAACTATCAAAGAAGAACCTTACATAATTATTGAGACTCTGCTAGGTGGTCATTACAAGCTCACAAGTCGTGACAAGCAAGAAGGAATAATGATTCATGGCAAGTGGCTCAAGGCTTGCAAAGCCTGAATGCTTCACTATTTTACTTCAAATATTTCCCTATTTTCATGCAATATTTATATTTCTTCTAAAATGAGTGCAATATTTTTGCATTCATATAGCTAGGTTTTCAAGTTTATCAATAAATTCAAATATCTTTATCTATTTTAAAAATAATAAAAGATTTTATCTCTCTCCAAAAACAACTTGTCAAAAACCTACCTACTCGAAATCCCAAAAGGAAATCATAAACGTGTTTCATAAAATTATAAATCTAAAAAAAAATCCTTGAAAGCTGGCTCAGTCCCTACAGAATACTCTTTTTCCATCCTCCCAAGAGTTTCAGCCGCAAGATCCAATTCCTGGGGAAAGCCTTTTAACCTCTTTTCTAGCCTTGGTCACCGCCTCCAGACTAGCAAGTTCTCCTACTTCAGCAAAATGCTCTCGCATGGCTCCCAGGCAATGACAGACCCACATGACATTCAGACCAGAGTTTCCGGCGACATTTACAGCTTCCTCATACTTCTTGAAAACTGCATCAGAAACTTTATTCTGAGGAAGTGAGATCATCTCCTATATGATGGGCAACAAAACAGACATGTCTCGTTCTAAATCCATGTAGTTCCTGGAATTATCTATAGAGAAATGGCCAAAATTATTCCATATCTTTGCCTCTAACTCGACGTAAGTGGATTGAATAGAAAATACCCCAACACGCAAGTACCCAGGAAGAGTCCTGTTGGGGACGAAGTCAACATTAATACCTGCACCAGGATACTCAATGGAAGCACTACCCTCAACAAGCATACAAGCAAGAATACTCTCACGATTTTTATTATGGGGGAGGTAATTATATACATCAGGATCCACGGTAATTATTAATCCTTCACTAGTAAGCTCAGCTTTCAGATTTCGCTCATTCCCCCCTAAAATTAGATATGACACATGCAAATTAAGTCAGAATGTCTAAAAAAAATAATTCTTGAGCATGAATTATAAAACTTGTCATATATACTCATAAAAATTATATATATATTTATTATAAAGTGTTATTTAATGGATTATATGTGTTGGAACAATCATAAGACGTTTTACAAAAAACACCCCAAAAGTAATTTTCACTACCTCTCGGAAACTCTGAAGATGAAAAGAATTGGTGACGAATGTGGGAATGGTTCTTATATCAAAAGTTTCGTATTGGTGTTTACTACAAAGTGATAAAAGGGCACATCAATCGGACAAGCGAGCTAATAGTTATGGCAAAAACGGCTAGCGGAGTCAAGTCTGAAAACTGTCAGGATTTTCCTGGATACTTCCTGAGTTCTACTGTTTGGTCGTTTTGGCACCCCAAACAAGTTCAAACCCTGGATTTATTCCTGCTAGGATGTAGGAAATTTTTTTCTGATAAGGATAGAGGGTCAATCATCCAAAACGGAGGTCGTATGAAGATTTTATGGTGTTTTTCTCAGGCCCTATACTTCTGAAATTTTCTGACGATGAAACTCTATAAAAACTTTAAAAAATTCAAGCATAGTCATACTTATAGGAGAAATTTAAATAGTCTACATGGATTATTACTATTACAAGAAGAGTAAAACTTACTTTAGAAGGATCCAAGTTAGCGGAAGAGTCCAGCACCACTTCACCTACATTGTTTACTTTATCATCAATAGCGTTAGATTCAGATTGTTCATGAATTTCTTCTGTGCGAGATGTTTCTTCAGGTTCTTCCTTCCCCGACTCATGTCCACCTTCCACGCTCATTGTATGTCCCGAGGTCTTGATGCATGTCGGAAGTGCAACAAATATATCAATATATTTCTCAATAATTAACTAGTAATATAGCGATAGTAAGGATCGTTCCCACAAAGAACTGTGTAATTGAGATGTTATTTAGATTAGAAAAACTAGAATGAAAAGAACTACAAATCAATTAAAAAAATAAGAAGAAGAAGATAAGATGATTAGGGATTCATTCTCCGTTACCAAGCATTGGCCGAATTAGTATACTTATCTATCTTTCGTTAGAACCGTTTATCACCAACCGTAGAATAGCAGGTACGCTTAGCTATTCCCAAAACTCCTTATATCACCGAATAACAGGTACGCTTAGTCACCAGACTCTACCCAAATGAGCCACCTTGAGGTTCACTTACAAGAGTAACTCAATCGAACGTTTTAAGGTTTGTGAATTTAGGTTTGATCCCAGCAGTTAAACTCAGTACGCTCTTACAAGTGTTTTCTTCACACACGATTGCTCCATAGAATCCCTCTGCAAGGTCTCACGTTTTCTACTTGTGTAGGAGATGCTCGAAAATTACGGATCGCACAACTCTCTACTAACATTAGACTGATCGATAGAATAATCCAACTGTACACTTGAACAATCTAGAAATCAATCATAAATTTTATATATAATAAAAACAAACGATAAGATGATTAAAACTTCAAATAAATTAGTTAACTAATTAAGTCCAGTCTCTGAACAAAAAAATCATCCATAATCATACATATTTAGCTACACATAATTGTAAATAAAAAAAAACTATAAAACTAGAATTCAAACCAAACTTAGCAAACCAACACAAGCAAGCATGCAGGTGGTATCCTGAATAAGCAGACAAGTTTTGGCTGCGAACTTGGACTGGTCACCGGAGTAATACTGGCTGCAAAGTTGGCTGCAAAGTCGGCTGCAAAGTTGGTTGAGAGAGGATGTTGTTTAGGAGGAAGATGGGATAGGTTTTGGAGAGAAAAATGTCGGAGAGGAGCAAAAGCTCCTCTCTGTTGATAGTAGAAAATCAGGCGCAAAAGGTGGTGGTCTTTTTTCGTTTCTTATAGACTTATATAACTACTTCCCTGAAGTATTTATTATCGACTCAAACCCACCTTCCTACTTTCTATTAATAGGCCGTGGGTTATAAGCCCAAATATGTCACTATCCAACTACATTAAACCCAACAAAACAAATTTGACACAAAAAATCCATTATAAACCAACTGTCCATATTACCCTCACTTATAATTCAGCCCAAATTCAGAAACTATTCACGCCCATCACGTCCACTTCACCTTCACCTTACATAATTTTTTTCCCCTTCACCTTACAAAATTTTTTCCTCGTCTTCATCTTCATCATCAGTAGCTTCATCATCCTCGTCTTCATCTTCATCATCAATATCTTCATCATCCTCGTCTTCATCTTCATCATCCTCGTCTTCATCTTCACCATCAATAACTTCATCATCCTCATCTGCATCATCTACAACTAGAATCAGAATCAAACCAATTTCAAAATATTGACGAAACGGTTGTTCATTATCATCAGTAACATTTTCAACCTAAAATAAAAACAACATCATAGATCAAAATCAAAAATGGTTTCATCATCTGTTAGGTTTAGGTTTCATCTGTTTCGAAATCAATCTTTCATACTTAGTTTCAAAGATAGAAAGTTTCAATTCCATTTGTTTTCACCCTTATTTATTTATGATTCAATTATGTTCAGTTTTGGTTTCATCGTTTTTTTTTCTTTCAATAAAATTTCAGATGAAAAAAAACGATGAAACCTTTTGGGGTTTCATAGTTTTTCTTTTTTCATTCAAATAAAAAAAAACATATGAAAAAAACACTATGAAACCAAAAAAGGTTTCATAGTTTTTCTTTTTTCATTCAAACAAAAAAAAACCGATGAAAAAAACACTATGAAACCGAATAAGGTTTCATCCATTTCAATTACATTTTTCTGGAGAAAAAATGTCTCACAATATAAAAAAACAATGAAACCGAATAAGGTTTCATTCATTTCAATTACATTTTTCTGAAGAAAAAGTGTCTCAGCATATAAAAAAACAATGAAACCGAATAAGGTTTCATCCATTTCAATTACATTTTTCTGAAGAAAAAATGTCTCAGCATATAAAAAAACAATGAAACCGAATAAGGTTTCATACATATCAATTACATTTTTTTGTTTCATCTTATTACAGATGAAACAAAACAAACGATGAAATCTTTTGGGGTTTCATAGTTTTTTCATCTATAGTAGATGAAACAAAACAAACGATGAAACCTTTTGGGGTTTCGTAGTTTTTCTTTTTTCATTCAAATAAAATTACAGATTAAAACAAAATGATGAAAAAACTATGAAACCCCAAAAGGTTTCATAGTTTTCCTGACATTTCACCAACAAAAAACCCAAATTTTGACAATGATGATATATCATTATATTTTGTTGAAGATTTTTGGCGATGACGATCTGGAGGTGTTGGTGATGTTTGTAGAGGATAAAAGGAGGAAGAAGAGGTGTTGTTGTTGGTGGATTTGGACATATAGTGGTGGAGGAGAAACAATAACGACGAGGAAGCGATGGGAAAGGAGGAGGTGTTGTTGGTGAAGGTTACGAAGTTGTTGTTTTGGAGGAGGAGGTACTGTTGTTGGTGGTGATGGTGGCAGAGGAGGTATTGTTTCTGCTGGTGATGGTGGTGGAGAGAAGAAGAAGAAGGAGAGAGGTGTTGGTGAAGGATACGAAGGTGTTGTTGTGGCGGAGAAGGTACTGTCGCTGCTGGTGATGGTGTCGCTGCTGGTGATGGTGGCGGAGGAAGTATTGTTGTTGTTGGTGATGGTGGTGGGGAGATGAAGAAGAAGAAGAAAATTAACATACCTAGGTTATATACGGAAGGGCATCTCGGGTATATTAAAATTAATTAAAATCTAAATTTAATTAGTATTAAGTGAAATGGGGTTTTTGTCTCATTTTTAATGAAAACGGTTTTTCTTTATAAAAGATAATATGGGAGGGTTTTATGCATGGTAAGTTTGTTCACCTTGGTTTTTATACCAAGTTTTGTTCTATTAAACTATTAAAAACACTTTTCAATCACATGGAAACAACTAGACAATGCTGTTTTCTCGGCCAAGCAATCTATCCTATATTCGAATCTAGTCCTAATTACCCATCTTTCCTATCCTTCTTAGATTCTAAATCCCTGTATTGTCGAGTTAGAAAAATCAATCCAGAACCAAACAAACTCTTATGTTTTTCGTGTTGCTCTGAACCTCTAAAATCCCCTCCTAATTCTTCTCGACTACCCACCTAAACCATGACCCATGGTAAACAACGACTTTCTCAACTCAATAGCGCCACCTTCACCAACTAATACCTAAACCACTATCGACCCTATTAACCTTGCCAACTCCAATCAAACTTTCTCCTCTCCATGGAAGCAACAATCACCAAAATCATCTTCATTGTTTTATTCTCGCTACCATCATCTCAACAGCTTTCTCTGCTAACAATTCATCATCACGATTTACTGCCATAAATCAATATTATCACTTGTCATGATTATCAAAGATCGATATATCAAATACCATTAACAGTCATCTTTGACTCGAGTTCATCACCATTCATCTCTGTTTTTATTATTAGCTCGAGCTTCTTTTCTTCGATCTCTACAAACTCCAATAAAAGCCTCACTCAACTACAGATCATAATGACCACTGCCATCATTATTACTGACCACTTCAACTCTACTCCATGACCTTCTCTTCATTCACCTTCTCACTACCAATATTAGCTCGGTCACTTCCATCACAGTTCCAATATCAATCATCGAAACCATTACTATCATAAACTTTGGTGGCGCTCTTTTCTTTATCTCTGTAATGTAAATTATTTCTTAAACCATTATTCTCACCATCCTGCAGCTACCAATCTCTTCCAGTACCATTAAATCCATCGAACTGCCATGGAAGTAATCATCGAGAAAACCCCAATTTATGTTTTATTGAATTTGGAAGAAGAAGGTGTGCCCTTAGTAAACATTATTGGCGCCTTTACTAGTATTCAAAATCTGGCATCCTTAGCGAAATGGATGGCGCCTTTAATAATTCCATTAAAATATGTATGCCCCTTAACGTATGATGAGTTGCCAATAATAGTCTCCTTAGAAATGACCAATTTGGCATTATTTATTGTTTTGCTTATAACTTTCTCATACGAAGTCTGAATGACTTCATTCTTTATCCTTGGCTTCGTTTCTTCATTCTCTACACGATGATGATAAAAAATCCAGGATTAGAGCAAGTTTCACCTGGTATTTGTCCCTTCTTCACTTGTAGCTCTTCTTTTCTAGCACAATTAAGTGTTGATTCACTTCTTTTGGATGATTTCACCTATTAAAGATAACTAAACAAAAAAAAACTTAAGATACAATAATTTACAAGAAATCTAGCAGATACTAGCATGAAATTTGACACTCTAAATATGTAAAATATGCACTTATCAAATTCCTCCACACTTAGCTTTTGCTAGTCCTCAAGCAAACTATATCTTAAACTATTTCTAAACTAAAATAAAATAAAATACAACTCCCTTTCGTTGAGGATACAGTTACACTTAGCATGTGTAACAAGCCTATAAACCCCTAGGTGTCCCTAGTTGACGACTTATAGTCTCGTGAAGGTTTACAAGAGATATACCCACAAAACCTAGAATTCTAACTTTCCAATACATCAAATTCACATGTATCCAGAGAGCTATGAGGACATAAAGTTTCTTCACACTGATAATAAGAAGTTAGAAATTCCAAAGAATATTATTCTCATGCTTAACTCTTGAGTTAGGAGAAAACCACCATATGAAAGAATCCAGCCTCGAGAGCGATCGAATAAGCATTCCGCCTCGACTTCTGCCTCACCAATAGGGTTTTAAGATATTGACACTCAAAAGACGCACTTTGTGGTTCTCATATGTGCAGGTAGGAATGAAGATAGAAATCTTGTACACGTTGAATGGTGGGAAGGAAAAGGAACCTTTCGAATTATATTTAAATTTATCTCATAGAAACGTGGGACTAAAGAGAACCCTTTTTTTTTCTAGTGACCTCTACGAAAGGAAATCAACCACTATGTAAGGATGATAACCTTACTTACATTCTCACCCGATATACAATCAACACCACTCTCACAACATCTAATAGAAACCTTTTCAGTCTTCGGTCTTCAACTGTTGATGATGAACTCTTGAATTTCATAGAACCTTGACAATTGTAACTCTTTTTATTCAATTCCTTGTTGCTTGAAACTTCTTTATAAATTATTATCTTCCCCACATCCTTATTGAATGAATACAAGAACAAACAAACACTAAACATTTTTTATTTATTTTTTGTATTTTTGTATTTTTGGTTTTTTTTATTTTAGAACTTCAAAATAAAATACAAACTGAAAAATAAATAAAATGAACAATGAAACTACTATGGCCGTGGGATAAGTCCTTTACCACATGATTCTTCACAACTTGTATTGTCTCGATATCATAAACTTCACTAATTATCATCTTTTGATTTCTTTCGCTCTTGTACATAAGTCTTCAACATGTACATATAGTTCTACTCATTGTATTGTTGCTTTACTTGAATATGAAATTTGCTATTTCTTGTACTGTTGCTTGTAAACCTTGAATGTCTTCAACTTTCCTTCGAATTTGTAATGCTCCACTTGTTGAGATTATGTGTTTTTATTGCTGCTTTGTCGAGTGAATGGTACTAACTGCAAATAAGACTACAAGATAGAGTTAGCAATTCTGATGACACCCTCATGATTGATGGAATTAGCACTCAAGAGATCAACAAGTAGTGCTGAAATTGGTGTGAGGTTGGGTAGCTCATCATTCTACCTAAAGTTTGCGCAGATGAAACACTCTAAACGAAAAATTGAAGGTTTAGTGCCTCACTCATGGGTATTGAATGATTAGTTTCTCTAATACTGCATTCTCTATCGGAGGTTTAAGTCCCTTTTTGTCATCTCTAGCCTCTCAACAACTAAGAAACCCGAATGTAGTTCTCTAATACTTCTAAGTTCAGTTATTTAGGTAAGAAATCCGTATGTATACTTAGCTAGAAGTATACAAAGTGACTCTAATTTCTCTAAAAGTTTGAGGTTTTCATGCAAATATGTAATTTTTTGTAAAAATATTTACCTATAAAAGTGAAAACTCTAAGTAAAGACTAAAATTTATATGCTAAATACTCTCTCACACTTAAACTTCCATTGTCCTCAATGTAAATTGACTCCTCCAATGTAAAATCAAGATGGGAAATTCCTAATATGATATGCAAAACTAATACAAATCAAAAGATAAAGATAGAAATACAAAACCAATGGGTTGCCTCCCATTCAGCGCTTAGTTTAACGTCCTAAGCCTGACCTAATAAAAGTCTGAAAATCTTGGGATCCACCCAGATAATAATCTGCAGTTCTAATAACAGATTCACAAAAATGTTAGCATACGAATAAAATAAAAAAACTGCTATTTGGTGGAAGTTTCCCTCACACTTAGTTTTTCAACACTTGTAAGTGTATAAAGAACATAGAATGCGGGAACATCTTTGGGTTCCTCACGGTGAACCTGCACAGTTTTAGAATCAAACACATCTAGTAGTAGATAGTTAGAAGAAAATAATTCTTAAGGATTTTTGTAGCATATATACTCAACCCTAAGTAATCTAGCTCCTTAAAAATTGGAACAACCTTTTGGGGAACTTGTTTGATTGAGGGAGGATCAAAATATATATAGTTATGCAAAGACATACCTTTGACGTGATCCTCATCATGGGTATGCAATGAATCATTTACCTCATATGTGTCGTGGTCCTCAATCAACTTTTTAAAAACCATTCTTTATCAATGTTCGCTTAAATCGAATCTTAGCGTCATTATAATCCATGGAAAGCACAATTGGGTCTTCCACGAAATCAATTAATTTGGTTTCATTCTCAATCACCATATCTTAAACACTCTCATCATCATTATTGAATTCTGCTCTAAGGAGATCTTCTTCATTGTAAACCGTAGGATAATCAGTACGAATCTCCTCAGAAGAAATAATCGGGTCTTCTATTTGCAAATCAACTGGACTAAAAACATTCTAATCTGTATATTCTTTATAACATTGATTAGCGTTTGAGTATGTTATCCCGTTTAGAACAATGGTTCTGTTATACCAAAGCTCCTCCTTTGAATAGACGAATGATCGTTCTTATGATCTGGAGTTGGAATAACTTCATCATCTTTGCAAGGAACTTCAGAAGGTTCATCATCTTCAGCATTGTCTGTATATACATTACTATCCGTGGAAAAATTATGTTGGCTTTGAGTCCAAACTTCTTTCTTCGTCATTTCCTCTTTAAGTTGACCCATGTGATTTTTCAGGACATTCATAGTCCTTTGAAGTTCTTGGAATGTATCTTCAGTCTTTTGATTCCGCTGCTCAAATTGTTCAAGCAACTGAGTAATGCTAGTTTCTAAGTTAGGATATCTTATCCCTTCACTTACTAAAATATCTCTAGCACAAATCTCTTCCCTTTGAATATGTGGATGATCATAAATACGGTCCGAAATCGGGTCGAGAATATTATAGTTAGGTTTGGTTGATGAAACTATCTCTATGATTGGTTGTTCACAAATTGAATCCATATGTGCCATATAATATCGGATTTCATCTGCCAAACTAAAAAAAACATGATTAGTAGCATAACTATCCTCCCATCCTCGTGATCGTTCACGTACAAACCCGTCATAAGGTTTTTGATATGTATGAGAATAATCGTAAAGTTCCATACGGTATTGATCATAACCAAAGGATTGGTTTTGATTATACCCATGGTATGGTTGGTAGGTTTCATAAGACTGAGATTGAAAACCGTATTGATTACCATTATTATATGATTGATCTTGTGCACCGTACATGTTATTTCTGTAAGGAAACATGACGACTCATAAGAAAAATAAAAATCTAACTAAAACCTAAAACCTAAAAAAAAAAAAAAAAAAAAAAAAAAGTGATACTTACAATCTGTTATCATAATTTACCTCCTACTACGAGAGTTTTACACCTTCGACGAGTTGTTAACACCACGGAAACCTAATAATCTGAAAAACACTAAAGAAAAATGTAAAAATATTCTAAATTACTAAAACAAACTAAAACAAATAACAAATAAATTAACCACTGCTCCCCGGAAGCGACTCCAAAATCACCAAAATCATCTTCATTGTTTTATTCTCGCTGCCATTATCTCAACAACTTTTTATGCCAACAACTCATCATCATGATTTACTATCATAAATATACATTATTACTTGTTAAGATTATCATAGATTGATATACAACCTATCATTAACACTCATCTTTGACTCGAGATCATCACCATTCATCTCTGATTTTATTATTAGCTCGAGCTTCTTTTCTTCGATCTCTACAAACTCCAATAACAACCTCACTCAACTACAGATCATAATGACCATTTCTATCATTATCACTGACCACTTTAACTTGACTCCATGACCTTCTCTTCATTCACCTTCTCACTACCAATATTAGCTCGGTCACTGCCATAACAGTTTTAATATCAATCATTGAAACCATTACTATCATAAACTTTGGTGCCGCTCTTTTCTTCATCTCTTTAATTTAAATTATTTCTTAAACCATTACTCTCATCATCCTGAAACCACCAATCTCTTCCAGTACCATTAACTCCATCGATTTTCCATGGAAGCAATCATCGAGAAAACCCCAATTTATGTTTTACTGAATTTGGAAGAAGAAGGTGTGCCCTTAGTAAACATCATTGGTGCCTTTATTAGTATTCAAAATCTGGCAGCCCTTAGCGGAATGTCTGGTTCCTTTAATAATTCCCTTACCTTAATGTACGATGAGTTTCCAATAGCAGTCTCCCTAGAAATGACCAATTTTCCCTTATTTATTGTTTTGCTTATAACTTTCTCATACGAAGTCAGAATGACTTCATTCTTTGGCCGTTGGCTTCATCTCTTCGTTCTCTACGCGATGATCATAAGAAATCCTGGATTAGAGCAATTTTCAACTGGTATTTGGCCCTTCTTCACTTGTATATCTTCTTTTCTAGCACAATTAAGTGTCGATTCGCTTCTTTTGGATGATTTCACCTACTAAAAGATAACTAAACAAAAAAAAAACGTAATATATATTAATTTACAAGAAATATAGCAAATACTAGCATGAAATTGACACTCTAAAAATGTAAAATATGCACTTATCTGGCCTCAGGAGCCTCATCGAAGTCAACACAAGCACATGTGCTCATATACTACACCAAGACAATAAAGAATATTATAATTTAAAAATATGCAAGTATTGACAATAACAAGTTGAACACTTACGCTCTTGCGAGGACTGGTCTTACTTCCAGGAAGAACCACCCTTGGCCCTTGCCTTACAGGACGGGACTATTAGTTGCAAAAGAAACAGCATCCACTCGAGGACAAACAGTGCGATCCTATCAGAAAGAATGAAAGATATAAGAATCATAATAGTTATGTTTCTAGAATCAAGAATCCTGAGAAAAGAATGTTACCTCCTGATCCGCGTCAATAATTAGCTTCTGCTTGGCCTTAGACGAACTCTGGAAGTTGGGACTTCGAGCCTTGTCCCATTTGAAAGGGGTGCCACTCATCAATGGAGATTCCGAGAGGAATTATTAGAATTGACTCCTCTCATCATCCCAAAAGTGCGTATATATGGATGATATCCAAGGCTTCCTACCCCGGATGAAGAAAGGGATTCTTATTCCCTCTACAAGACAGACATCTAAATTCTTCTTCACTTCTCTAATGGACAGGGATACGATGTGACTAAGAGGCACTTCTTGGTCAAAACTCATCTGACGAGCCGCACGATCGATGTTGTATGCTTGCACTGAATAACCCTCTGAATGAAGAGAAATAATATAACCTGGAGTGAAGCTATTTATAAATTCATTTTGTCCAGGAAAAAAGGAATTAACTTGCCTCTTTGGAGTTGACCAAAGAACTATCTCAACCTCTCCAGCAAAATTAGTTGATGAAAGTATAAGCCCGTGCTCAGAATCCCAAGGCATGAAGTTCACCTTGCTCTGGACGTCTATCAAATCAGCTAAATTTACATAGGTAATACTTCTTGTATGCCAACGGAAGATCCTTGCATATTCAATGGCTCCCTGTAAGTTCAGAGGCTTTGACAAAGGCGCATATTTTAGGAAGTGCTTCCATAACCATGCTTAGAGAAACGAAGTATGAATGCAAGAATCAATCTTTATAAATCCATTAGAAGTCTTCATATCTTGAGCCAATGAATCTAAATGAGAATACAAAGAACCAAGAAACACTTTACCAAGAGGGATACATTCACCACCAGCAAGCAATACTGCCATAGGAACAACTGTGATCTTCAATTTTCCAACTAGGAAGTCTTCAAATACATCTCTAGGCAACTAGAGTGTCAGAAACGCTGCAACTGTCAAGGGGTCACTAATAGTGGGATCATCCATATCGGTTTTACCATTCCACCAATGATCGACCCACTTCACATATTATGCATCATTTCCACCCCTACCTTATTGGATTTCTTCTATATTTTTATCCAAAGTTATGATCATTCGCTTCTCTTCAGCAGAATTTTTGACACGGAGAGTCCCAGAAACCGGGAGTTGTAACAAACTAACTACATCTACATCCTCCAGAATAATTGTTAGTTCACCCCAGGCGCATATAGCAGGATGAGTTAGTTCACACCAACTTGAAGCAAAATTCAAAATACCTCCAATATCTTTGAAAACCTGCAGATGATCAGACATTCTTACAGAATAAAGAATTCAATCATCTCTGAAAACCTTAACCACTGAAGATTCATTCATTCAACATTACTTTACACCATCTTACCCACTTTTTCATGGGAACTTGGTGTGTCTTTAAGTTAACAAACAAATTCTTGGGACAGCCTTAGGAACAACACTTTGAGGAAAAACATACTTTTTAAATTTAAGGATAAAGTTGCCAATAAAACTAGAAGGAACGACGATCTCTTCAGAAATGTGTTCTCATAACCTATCACGAATATGAGGTGCGCTCTCAAGAAATAGAGTATCAGAAACTTCTTCTCTATTCTGACCAGAAGATGTGCCAACATCATTATCATACTCACTAGTCATCTACAATGCATTCAAGTTCTTTTTATATCAAAAAAGGATTGAAACCCTAGTTTTCTAAAGGTTGATGACTTTCAAAAAAATATATGGTTCTAGTTGGAACATAAAAAAAACACACTAGGGTTTGCAAGGAAAGAAGCCATGATGGCGTCAAAAAAATATAGAGAAAAGGGAAGGACACACTTACCTTGTTCCTAGCTGGTGACGCTCTCCAATTGCTACCACCAATGTTTTCATCTTCCAATGAACAAAGCAAGAGAAAGAAAGAATAAGAAAAAAAAAAGTAAGTTGGCGAAGAGGCATATATATGTGAGTATTCATGTGCATATTCTTGTCTCTATAATAAAACATGGAATATTTTATCTCTACTCGAATTAAGAACAAAGATTCTTTTCAAATATTCTAAACTGGCCTTGTAGCCTCCTCAATATTCATAACATTCATGCCATATCGAGCTAGTCTCAAGTCGCATAAATTCCACGGCTGAATTCCTTGAACTTGCCTCGAATGCGCATCGATGTTCCAGCAACATCTATCAAATGCGGGAATTGTTAATGCTTAATACACTCTAGCTTAACGCTTCATTTGCAACCAATTCGTCTCAAATTGCTCTTCTGAGCTCAAATATGCTACTTTAGCACTTTGCTTAAAAGATAAGTCACGAATTATGCGCCACTCCTCTTGGACGCGCTACAAAAAGAAGCAATGCCTTAAAAGACGCATTGAGCCTCTTATCTAGGCTAACCCTATCCTTTTCTCCTATCAGCGCCAAGTTAGCACCAGTTATTTGGCTTAGCACCATATTGGCGCTAGTTCGCCATCTTGCTTAACATGGCCTTAGCTAGCGCGTCTTGGCCTAATAAGGCCATAGTTGGCGTGATACTAGCTTAGTACCATAATTCTAGCGCATCCCAGTTGATGTGTCCCATGCCTAAGCCGTGGCGCCCCTAGCTCCCTAGCACTGATGCGCCTCTACAACCCTAACGCTGATGTGTCCCTAGCTAATACGCTCTTTCTTGCAGCTCTCCCTAGCCCTAACACGCCTATAGCTCTAGCACGTCCTTAGGTTGATGCACTCCCAAACCTTAGCGTCCCTATCTTGGCCCTAACGCGTCCATACTTAGCTTCTATGGCTTAGCACCTCTTTGGCCGTAAGCGCATTAGCGCTAGCACTTTAGTGCTAACTGTACTTGACCTAGTTGAAGTGATAACTTTGTACCTCCTTGAAATTAGCTTGCTAACCTTATCATAATTGACATTTATTAGAATCTAAGCATAATGGCCTTGATCCTGAGATGTTAACACATTAGCCTTTTATACTAAAAGAGCTAGCACATTACTATTTATGCTAAGTAGCTAGTGTTAGCTTTTCTAGCTATTTCCTTAGAAATACGCCCTTCTTTTCAATATTGGTCTAATACCAAACCTTATATGATTTTCTAATTAGTCTTCTTGCTTAAGAAGCTCTCTACAATATTTGGTCTCAAATGCCTTTCAGACTTACGTTAAGTCATTTCTGAGCTATTAGTTAGCTATTAAATGTGCCATGTTACTCCTAAGCTAGTAGATGACCACTAAGCTTACCATACTCGATACTAATCATTTTGATTATCGATTTAGTGAGTTGTGCGACTTGCCTCACTAATTTAGAAAGTAATTTGACTTAATTTGACTTAACAAAAATAATAGTGGCTTATGACTCCACTATTTCCACGAGATATCAAATACAACATATGGGGGATTCTCATTGGGGTATTGGTCTGGCGGTCTACGAAAATTGTGCATTGTGGCAACACATCCACGAACAAAAAGTTCATAAGTAGTGGGACGGTTACTGAGCAGTTGAGAGAATGGGGAGTAGTGTTCATATATGTTTTTCTTACTTTACGGACACGACCCCACTACAATCTCCGCAATCCACCTCTCCCTAACTTCCACCACTTACGAGAAATTAGTGTGTCTTGATAGGTGTCTAAAAAACATTAATTAATATCAATTGATTATGCTTTATTTCTATTTTTCTTGTAAATTAGTGTATATTATGTTTTTTTTTTGTGTTTTGTAGGTATATTGGAGTCATGTGATGCCAAAGAAGAGAAAAAGGACCTCAATTCACTGCTGGTGAGCCTTTGGTGTTGATAGATTCGAATCTAGCAAGGAGGGAAGTCTCGAATATTTTGAAACTAGAATTTACTAAAGGCAATTGAAATTTTTACTAAGAGGCGGCTAAACAAAGCATCCCTTATCTAAGTCGTGGGTTCCTAAAGTTTTCTTCAGTTTAAACCTAAAAGAAAGGTCGCGACATACAAACCTAATTCAGGCCTTCTCTTCACCATTAACTCAGTTTTTCCTTTACTCCAAGTCATACGGTGACGTTACCGCCAGCCTTGGTCTCGAGTGAGAAAGTTTGAAGGAGAGAAAACAACCGCCGTCTAGCCGTGAATTGAATAGGTCTAGTGAAGTTCGGACAAGACTAGATTAGGTTCTTCTTTTTTTGTTATGGGTCTGATGGATTTCAGAGAGTGGGTTGGTGTCGAATTAAGATTCGTTGTTGGTTTGAATGAAGAGGTGAACAAAGGCAGAGACGTGGGTTCGAGTAAAATCATGAAAAATTGATTTGCTGCCAGTATAAACAAGAATTGATAGTTCAGAAGGAAATATGGTGTTGTTTGGGTTCGCTGTTAAAAAAATAAAGAAGAGTGAATTCCAATTTGGTTATGGATCGATGGTTTAGAAAATTTTAGAGATAGAAGAAGATGGAGTAGGCTGTGATGGTAAATTAGGACGCATAACTATTGTTAGAGCTTGTGTTGTCACGAGATAGAATTGCTAGAATGGAAGGTGAAGTTGGTTGTTCTGATGTGAGCTGATTCAACAGTTGTGTACAGGAAGGAGATGTTGTTTGCGGTATAAAGATTAGGAGAATAAAAAATGGTTTAGGGTTTTACTGTGAACTAGCATGGATTAGAAGCCAACAAAGAAGAAGAAATTGGGTTGGTTGTGGTTTAAAACGTGAAAAAAAAGGAAGGCACAAGAAGGTTGATTCTGTTAGTTTAGGTTGTGAATGAATGATTGTTATGGAATGAATGAGTTATGTTTGCAGGGAAGGAGTTGCGAGAAACATTAAAATTCAATGTGTTAGTACCTAAAAATTGATTCTAAGCAAAACAATGTACTGTAGAAGTACTTTATTTAGATTCAGAGATCAAAATCATACAAAGCAAGTCTAAACCATGAAAGTAGCTGTTCCACCCTGCTTCGGTCACGATGAGAGGAAATGGGTTGATCTTAGGGGAGGGAAGCAAAGAAAGTTGAAGGAATTCTGTGTGTTGAATTGTGTATAGAGTTGCATAACTATTGAGAGAAATCACAGAGCTTATTAGAATTGTAAGCTTGTTGTGATTTTGAAATGGGCTAAGGAGCCTATTTATAATAGTTAGGAACACACGTATTTTCCTTGTAAAGTTGTGGGAGTAATAAAGAAATGGAGAAGTGGGAATCATGGGGTTAATGGCTTAACCGCCTTGGAATCTTCGGGAAACCATGAATCCACTTCCCCATTAATTGCTTCAGTCTCACCACTCCTCTGTAACTTCCAGTTCATGGGGAGTTGCTACGCCCACATTGTTGTAACCGCCAGACCAAGACCCATGAATAATCCCCCCATGTAACATGATTTGATTTTTTATATGAATCGTAGGAGTCGTGGACTCAGGATGGTGCTAGCACTAACCATGATTTTACTAGAAAGGCCTAGCAAAGTTAGCACCGTAAAAGAAGGAAAATGCCAGTAATGGTGCTGTAGAGAAGGCCAGGGCTAACAAGTTAGTGTTGGGGCTAGTGCAGCGCTAGCGCCATTGGCCAGCGCTAACGAATTCACGTTGGGGCTAGTACAGCGCCAGCACTGTTGGCCAGCGCTAACTTGTTAGCGTCGGAGCTAGTGCAGCGCTAGCACTTCCCACTGAGTTAGCACTGGAGCTAGCCCAGTGTTATCTTTTCCTAGCATTTCCCAAAGTTTCTCAATGCTAAGTTAGCGCTGGAGTTTGCGCTTCTCAGCGCTAATGCACTTACGGGGCTATGGCCTGTTTGACGCGCGCTTTGTTAGTTTTTTGGCTTTTTTTAGCTTTTTGGCACATTTGTGTGCCACTCATTGGTATTGACAGTGTGACTAGAGTTCGCTAAGGCTGGCACTTGCTAGTTCCATGGTTATTGCATGTGCACCACTAATTTTGGCATCCGTTAATATTGTGGCCATATTTATGGCCTGTTTCAGAGTTTCTCAATTGTATGAGATTTAATTGTTAGCGATTATGCTTAATTTTGTATAGTGCATACAGAACATACTCAAAAGATTCAGCTGCAGAAGTTTGTAAGTTTAGATAATGCTTGATGTGACTCTGCAATTTAGATGGTATGTTGCATTTAGTAGCATATTTATTCGAGAACAGTGTAAAATCCCAGAATGACCATTGTGCTATTTTAGCTCGAATTTTTAGTAAAATGACTATTTTGCCTATGGTTAAAACTGAATGGATATGAGTTTTCACCTCTAATTATTAAATGACCATAATTCCATTGATGTATAAAATTACTATTTTACCCCTGGTCTAAAAAATTAACCAAATTGATTGTTTTCCCTTTGTCAAAAATCCACCATTAACATTAAGTCCCCTTCTTAGCGCGAAACGAGTATGTTGCGTGGTAAGCACTAGATGGTAGTATGCCAGACGAAGTAAAATATGACTTTTTACTGTTTAGTGGTTAGATACCACTAGAAGAGTAGCAGTTGGTTGAGCAAGTTTTATTTTTTCTACGATTGTACTCTTAGGTATAAGGAGCATTGTTTTTCTACTGCAACAGCAACGGGAAGGTATTTGGAACATTAGTTGGTTGTAGAGAGTGTTGAGGCAATACTGCCGTCGGAACACTAAAATGAGTGTTAAGGCATTGCTGCCGCCAAAACACTAAGATGAGTGTTGAGGCATTGCTGCCGTCAGAACACTAAGATGAGTATGAAGGCAGTGATTCTGCCGTCAGACACAAAAAAGAGTTTTAGCCGTGAACACTAAGATGAGTGTGGAGGCAGTGATACTGCCGTCAGACACAAAGAAAGGTATTAGCCGTGAACACTAAGATGAGTGTGGAGGCAGTGATTCTGCCGTCATACACAAAGATGGGTGTTGAGGCATTGCTGCTGTCAGAATACTAAGATGAGTGTGGAGGCAGAGATTCTACCGTCAGACGTAAAGATGAGTGTTATCCATGAACACTAAGATGAGTATGAAGGAAGTGATTCTTCTGTAATACACAAAGATGAGTGTGGAGGCAGTGATTTTGCCGTCAGACACAAAGATGAGTGTTAAGGCATTGCTGCCGTCAGGCACTAAGATGAGTATGGAGGCAGAGATTCTACCGTCAAACACAAAGATGAGTGTTAGTCGTGAACCCTAAGATGAGTATGGAGGCAGTCATTCTGCCGTCAGACACAGAGATGTGTATTAGTCATGAACACTAAGATGAGTGTTGAGGCAGTGATTCTTCCGTCAGACACAAAGATGAGTGTTGAGGCATTGTTGTCGTTCAGAACACTAAAATGTGTGTGGAGGCAAAGATTCTGCCGTCAGAAAGAAAGATGAGTGTTGAGGCATTGCTGCCGTCAGAACACTAAGATGGTTAGAACTTGAGCATTGATATTTTAGAAATTCAATCCATGGAAGTTCTGCGACTTGAATAGAGTTCATTCGTGACATGAAGTGCTTAAATTTTATGCAGTGCATATAGAACATATTCAAGAGATTCAGTCGTGGAAGTTTGCAACTTGAGATAGTGTTCGATGCGGCTCTACAATTAGATGGTATATTTAGATTAGCGATATCTATTCAGGAATGGTATATTTTCCATTCTGGTTGTTCGTAATTTTGTATTTAGATTGTATGCATCTAATTTAGCGATCTTTGTTCAGACATGGCATAGCCTTTATTCTGAATGTTCGCAATTTTCTATAATCAACATATTCTGATTAGTACAAATAATTTGCGTGGATGCACATGAAATAAATAGGATTTAGCTGGGTAAACCCCTGAAATTTCTACGGGTGCATACATATGCAAAAGATATGTGGCACGAGTATAAGGAATTCATCTGTGGAATTATCGCAACTTATAACTGGTTCACTGTTATGTATAGTCATAGATCATCTGGACAAGAACTGCAACTGTCACCAGTGACATTCTGAAGGCGTTATTGCTCTATACTAGTGGTCGACCCATCTAGGAGCTTGAGATTTGTTTATACAAAGTTGTATAGGTAAGTCAGCATTAATCAGTTGAAATGAATGTTAACATAATAATTTAAACACCTGTCTTGAATTATCTGCAGAATTCTGAGGTTTAATATCTCTGAGACACGGGTCAGAGACGCAGTATTTTATGATTTTATATGAAAATAAAATAATAAGGCTTTAGTTGTTAGATATTACCAGAGATATTGCAATAGGTTTGAACTCTGAATATCGCCACGTTGATGGATATGGTCGTCCAAGCAAGAGAGGAGGCCACGTCTTAGCGGACAAGCAACTGGTCTTGACTTGGATGGACAAGTGAGAGATTATGTGTGGACGGACAAGTGAGAGACCATCTCCTTCTCGGACTTGGTAATTCCAGGGAATATCTATTTCTACTCTTTTCTTTGATAGCATCGTCTGCTCTTGGGAGGATGCATTTGACTCCATTGTTTATCTCCAATTGGAAGTCTAGTATTGTTGAAGTAGATATAAGCAGTTATGTAGCCCCATTCTTGTCAGGATGATGTGAATGGGAGCTTGTTGCTACTGCCGTTGTTGGTCAAATACTCTGGTAGAAGGAGGTGACTGCGTTAAAACTGAAGAAGCCTTCAGTCCCCAGGTGTATCTACTTTGGCCTGTTACTAGACGAGGGATGATTTGATAGTATCGTCATGAGTCCGTGCCTCTAGGGTTTGATCAGACGAGGGAATCCAGGAGGGTTGATATCTCCTATGGTTGTTGTTGTCTTTGCGCGCTAAGGCTGAAGCAAGAATTTGAATTGAAGTTGGAGCCCTCGTTGGTGCCTGGGCTGTTGAGTCGCAAATAAGACGTTCTTGTGATCATTGACCGAAAAAAATTGTGTCTTATCCTGATCCTTTGGCTCATAAGCTTGTTTTTCCCTTCTGGATGTGATGATTGTATGCTTGGAACACTTATATGGGAGAAGTCCACTGGAGACATTGAGGGCGAAGAGAATGAGATGAAAGGTATCCTATTTCCGATGTGGTGCTACGGGTTCCTTTGAAGACTGTGTTCCCAGAGGAATCTCTTCAGCTATTTTTCTGAATCCTTGATTGTCATAAGGGATGTGCTGAGGTGAGCAGTCCCCTGTCATACTTTTCTTTTGGTTACTGAAATCGTATTTTCTGTAGTAGACTTGGGATGCGTCTCAGTATCGTCAGAGGTTGCAGGTTCCTATCAGATCTGATGATGTGGTTGAGAGAGGTGAAGATACCTTTGTGATATTTCTTTGAAAAGTAAAGGGACTTGTCGAGGTTATGACTCGTTGGTGAACCGTCTCTTATAGGTTGGAGATGTTCTGGATAGTAATGAGATCTTGTATAAATATTCAGTCCCCAAGTGTGGTTCTTGTGATCCCTCTGATGCAGTTGCTGAAGATGATACTCCGAGTGATGTCGTTTCGTAGGATTCCAATGCGATGAAAATTGCACCAATTGAGTACCTGAACGCTAGAGATGACTTTGACTTCAAGTTTGACAAGATACGACTTTTAGAGAAAGTTAATACGGATAAGCTTGGTGTTGGATGGCTTCTTCTTCATATGAGATCCATTCAGGAGAATTTGAAGGAAGTAGGTGCGTCTTCTTCTTAGAGGCGATTACCAAGGCTAGAGATAACGTTGAAAGACTATCCTGAGAGTTGAGGCTTAAAACTGAATCCCCTTGCACAGGTGGAGAGAGGATATGCTGATAGTGCTGAACCAGTCTCCAAATATCTTTTTCTAAATAATAGGTTTTTAGGGTTTTTATGTGTTTATGAGATACCTAAATTTTATATGGTTTTATTTTGGGATTTTAAGTAGGTAGATTTTGAATAGTTTGCAAGGATTTTCTACAGAGAGAAATAATACTTTGTTTAATTAAGTAAATTAAAATCCTTAGTCTGAATGCAAAGCACTGTAAATATGTTGAAGGAATTGCAAATGTTGCTTAAAAGCAAAGAAATATTGCTAGGAGTGATAAAGTACTTTAATTCTTGAAAGTTTTTTCAAGGGTGGTAAAGTGTTTAAGCCTTGAAAGTTTTTTCAAGGGTGGTAAAGTGTTTAAGCCTTGAAATTTTTAAGCCACTTATCATATACGAATACCCCTATTGGCTTATCAGTATTGACAAATTTGTAGTATCTATCTAATATAGTTTTAATGATCAGATATGGCTTCTCTCCTGAAGAGCCAGTAGTGTCTCTGATCTAGAAAGGGTTGGATTTCGGTATCTCAGGTTGATGATACATTTTATAGATAATTAGGTTATTTGTTTAATAATCTTATTAGAAACGATCCTTATCCATTCGACAAACTTTTGAAAAGGACCAGCTTTCCATTCGTAGCATCAAAGAATGGTGAGTTTGATACTCGATTCGAGTCCCCGAGCCTTGATGGTACGTGGGACAATTGGTTGTAAAGAGAGTTACTGAACAAGACTTACTTGTAGGTGAAATCCACGGGTGTACGGCATCACCTCTCCTTTATGAAATTGCTTAGCATCCAAATCCGTTGTTTGGTAATGTTCTGGAGATGAGCAATCTTTAAGGTCTGCTGGCCTGTTGGTTCCTACAGGTTGGTCCCTTGGCGATGATTTCTCCATAGATGCGTCGAGTCTTGCCTTGTTTTTATGGATTCACAGACGTCCCAGAACCATGTCGTAGTCTGGATCTACATGGTTATTTCTGATAAGGTGGTAGCAGACATTCCTGGCCACAAAATGGAAGTGGTAGTGGTCTCTCTAAATCTTTATGAATGACGAAGTTTGATTGTTGCATTCTTGGTTGCTTTTTTTGAGTGGGGATCTTGCCATTGCGTCGAATATCAATTCTGGATGTGCTGGCGTTGGTAGCATCATGAACGTTGGTTGGATCCATCTTTATTTTCACGAGGTATAGAACCATACGTGATTTTATGAAGAATTTTGGCGATTTTCGTCGTTAGAAAAAAATTCAGATTCAGGTCTTCTTGTCGTAATGGTCGCAGAATCTTCGTACGGAGTCGGAATAAGGTGGTTGACCTCTAATTCTTTAGCTAAGAGGAAGAGATAACTTCTGCAAAAAGAATTTATGGATTTGGAGTCCTTTAGCTAAATGAAAAGGACCTGACACGGATAGTTCAAAACTTTTCAGGCAGAATTCTATAGGTTTTCAGCTTTAATGTAGTCAAGCGTTTCGGCCGCCATTTATAGCTCGTTCATCCAATCGGTATGCACTTTTAACATGTTGTAGTAGACATCCATATGAATCAGTTGGTATATAAATCACCCCTAAATTCCTTACCAATTAGCGCCAGTTTCAGTTCCTCCAAGGGAAGCGTAAAAACGTTTGACAGCGTTCTTGCAAAACGACCTATAACCTTTCTTGAACCGTGACGCTGGTGATGTGTCTTTTCCAACTCAAAAAATTATGATCAAGATCTCCTTGATGCGGTTTTTGAAGAAAACACTCCAAGTGGTGTCATTGTACAGAATGTTGATGTGACAGAGACTGTTCCGGTTGAGTACCCGAACGTTGGAGTTAACTTTGAACTAGATATGAGATCCACCATGTTTTTCAGACGGTTGATTTTTAGATGATTGAAGAATTGGATTCGTGACCGAGAGATTGATCTTCCACTGTGGTCTCCAATTGTTAGTACCTGAAAGTTGATTCTAGGAAAAACATTGTACTGTAGAAGTACTTTATTTAGATTCAGAGATCAAAATCGTACAGAGCACGCCTAAACCACGATAGTAGCCGTTCCGCCCTGCTTCGGTCATGATGAGAGGAAATTGGTTGATCTTAGAGGAGGGAAGCAAAGAAAGTTGAAGGAATTCTGTGTGTTGAATTATGTGTAGAGTTGTAGAACCATTGAGAGAAATCAGAGATCTTATTAGAATTGTAATATTGTTGTGATTTTGAAATGGGCTAAGGAGCCTATTTATAGTAGTTAGGAACACACGTACTTTCTTTGTATAGTTGTGAGAGTAATGAAGGAATAGAGAAGTGGGAACCTGGGCTTAATGGCTTATCGCCTTGGAATATACGGGAAACCATGACTCCACTTTCCATTAATTGCTTCAGTCTCACCACTACTCTGTAATTTCCAGTTCATGGGGAGTTGCTGCGCCCATGTTGTTGTAACTGCCAGACCAAGACCTATGAATAATCCCCCTATGTAACATGATTTGATTTCTCGCAAGAATCAGAGGAGTCGTGGACTCAAGATGGTGCTAGCACTAACCATGATTTTACTAGAAAGGCATAGCAAAGTTAGCACCGCAAAAGAAGGAAAATTCCAGCAATGGTGCTGGGCAGAAGGCCATAGTTAACAAGTTAAGGCTGGGGCTAGTGCAGTGCTGGAGCTAGTGCAGCTCTAGCGCTGTTGGCCAGCGCTAAGTTGTTAGCGCCGGAGCTAGCGTTTCCCAGTGCTAAGTTAGCGATACAAGTAGCGCTATATGGGTATTGACAATGGGATTTTGTTAAGTATTCATATGTATTGAATGACACTAGTATATGGGTCGAGGTTTTGTATTTTTCGCAGGGAGTAACCTATCTCACAAAACTTAAAGCATCCGATCGAGTTATATCTAGAGAGCGTACTTCTAGATAGCTCAATTGAGTAGAATCCGATAGTCGAGCACTTCCGTGTCTGGTGATTTGAGGAGATTGCGGAATATTTGAGCGTACTAAATATTATAGGGTTATTAGTAATGGGTATATTGCAGAAACATAGGTATGTCGATTTGAATCACGTTTTGCGTCCGAGAAAGAGTCCTTGATCATTCTCATCCTCGTATTAATATTCTTGCATTAGTTTTCATATCTTGTATTATTCTTATTTTTGTTTTCAGAAATTTGAATTTACAAGTTAGACTCTCTACTACATTAGGAACGAAACTTCTTATTTTTATTCTACTAGTTAGTGTAAGAAAGTAAGGAATATATTTTTTGTAAGTTTGACACCTCATCAAAATTGGCGTCGCTTTTGGGGAGCAGTCGATAGTTCTATTTGTTATTTAATTTTCTGATTTTGCATGTAGTTTTCGTTCTTAGCTTTTACTAATTTTTCTTTTTAGAATCTTATTTTCAGGTAGAATCATTCTTATTGGTTAGTGAAATTCATCGCCTGTCTAGAACAAGAGGTAAGTTCTTTAAAAGAGTTGTGCGAATAATTTTTTATTTTTAGGCTTTATCGAGATGAATCCTTTTGGGTATAACGCTTATGGTTCACAAGACAATACATGTTATGGTAATCAAATTAATTTTCAATTTAATTCATATAACTTCCAACCATATGTGGGATATGATGATCAAAACAAATCTTTTGGATACAATCAATATTCCACAAGACCTTGTAATAATTCTCATACATACCAACAGCCTTATGGGTATGTAAATGACAATCACAATGATGGAGGGATAGTTATACTTCTCATATGCTCCAATCTAGTTTAATGCAGATGCTTGATGATGTTAAGGATTTACGACATACATTGAACCAGATTAACTCAACACCCAACATGCAGAGTTTCTTACCAAGTGAAACTTATGATAGTGTATCTAAACCTACCCATGATCTTCCTTATGATCATTCACCTATTCAACGGGAAGAGATGTTATCTAAAGAACCTATCGTGAGTACCAGTGGAAAACGTGTTAACATCAAGAAACTCTCTAAAAAAATGAGCAGTTGGAAGAAGAGGGAGCAACAGAAGAGACTCTTGAAGCAATTTATAGAGCCATACGTACAAAGATCAACCGTCGCGTGGATAATGGAGAAGAGCCCGATGAAAATTCCGAGGATGATGAATCCTTGGAAAACGTTGATAATGACGGTTTCACTAACTCAACTCATGATCGTGATAATGATCATTCACATATTCAAAAGGAAGAAGTTGAGTATAGAAACACTAAAGTTATTGATGGTAAGACTTGTGTTGTATATGAGAGCGATGATGATTATGACTTCTTTGTGCATACTATCCCAAATTTAGAAATAATAGATACTTTGAATGAGAGGTCAACTTGTAATGAAGAACGTAAGGATTACAATGAATTGCTTGGGGAAGATTTTGGTTTCTCCTCCGATGATGATGGAGTTTATCGATCAGTAAAAATAATACCAGTTTTTGAATCTAGTTTTGGTATGGTTGACCGGCCTCAGACGCTCGTGCCTTTTTTCTTGTGGTAGCTTCAAGCGTAAGTGGGATTGTTCCACCTGACCCGAATTTAGACTTGGTTATAGGAGAAACCAATGAAGAATGTTTTGAGAAGAATTTGAATGAGAATGATGATACTAGTGATGTGGAATGGAATTTTTCAGCAGTACCGAGGATTCGATAATACAAGAGGTTTTGTAAGGTTTGGCTAACCTTATACATGAATCTCTATCTAATGATGATCCTCTAAAACTAGAAGTAATTCTAAAATGTTTTTAATCCATCTCTTAAGAAGATACCTAATTTTGGGATGAAATTAAATGCTTCAAAAGTTTTATATGAACTCTTTGCATCTAAGTATCCGCCATATGTGTTTGATTCTAATACCATGTAGGTTTTCCAAGAGGAACACATAGAAGTTCCTTCCACTTATGTTTTGTATACACTTCCGAGTGTAAAATGGACTAAGTTAGGGGGTAACTCTTATTATATGATAGTTTCACTTTTAAATTCTTGTGTTAATATTTTTGTGAAGCTATTGTTAGAATTGCAGACTGTTTTCTGGACGGATCCGCAAAATGTAAGATTGTTGGTGTACGGGCGATCAGAAAATCAGGATGAGGACGTTAAACTAAGCGCTGCATGGGAGGCAACCCATTGGTTTATTATTTCTTGTACTTTTTCTTGTTTTTCTGAATTGTTCATATCATTATAGGATTTCCCACCTTGATTTTACATTGGAGGAGTCAATTTATATTGAGGACAATGTAAAGCTTAAGTGTGGGGGAGTGGTTAAGCATATAGAAGTCTTAAGTATTCACTTTTAGGTAGAAATTTTTTAATATTTTGTAACTATTTTCATGAAACCTCTAACTTTTAGATATTTTAGATTCACTTAGTATACTTATAGCTAAGTTTACATACAAAGTTCTTACCGAAATAACTGAACTTAGAAGTATTGGAGAACTATATTCGGGTTTCTTAGTTGTTGAGAGGTAATATCGGCAAAAAGGGACTTAAACCGCCGGTGGCGAACTAGGTGAAGAAAGAATACAGTAATAGAGAAGTTGATCATTCAATACCCATGAATGAGGCACCAAACCTTCAATTGTCCATTTAGAGTGTTTCATCTGCGCAAACTCCGGGTAGAATGATGAGCTACCTAACTTCGCACCAATTTCAGCATAATTTTTGATATCTTGAGTGCTAATTATATCAATCATGAAGGTGACATCAGATTTGCGAAAAAACCTTACCTTGTAGTTTGATTTGATGTTGGCACCACTCTCTCTATCTCTTTCTCGACAACCATAGGTCCATAGAAACACCATTATCATCAACATGCGGAACATTACAAATTTGAGGAAAGTTGAAGACGTTCAAGGTTTACAAGCAACGGTACAAGAAAGAGCAAGTTTTATATTCAAGTGAAGCAACAATACAAGGAGAAAAATTTTATATACAAGTTGAAGACTTATGTACAGGAGCGAAAAATATCAAAAGATGAGAGTTATTGAAGTTTATGAAATTGATACAATATAAGTTGTGAAGAATCAAGTGGTAAATTCCTTATCCCACGACCATATTAGTTTATCATATGTTTTAATTTTATTTTTATTTCTTAGTTTGTATTGTATATTTTATTTTAAAAATAAATAAATTAGAATATTCAAAAAAAAAGATGAAAAAAAAAGAGACGAGAGAAATATTTTATTACTTTAGTTTGTATTTAGTTTGTTTTTATTTAATAAAGCCGTGGGGAAGAAGAAATCTATAAAGAAGTTTTAAGCAACAAGAATTAAAGGAAAAGAGTTATATATTGTCGAAGTTTTACAATGTTCAAGAGTTCATCATCTACAGTTGAAGCCAAGGACGAAGACGTTTCTATGGGATGCTGTGAGAGTGTTGTTGATTGTAGATTGGATGAGAAGGTGAGTGAGAATTCTTATCCTCGCATAGTGATTGATTTCCTTTCATAGAGATTATCGGAAAAAATTATTTTTCTTCCAACGTTTCTATGGGATATTCAAATATAATTCGAAAGGTTTTCTCTTCCTACCATTCAACATATGCCGGATTTCTATCTTCATTCCTTCCTGCACACATGAGAACCATAAAGTGCGTCTTTTGAGTGCAAATTCATAAAACCCTATTGGTGAGACAGAAGTCGAAACATTCGGTCACTCTCGAACCTGAATTCTTTCATATGGTGGTTTTCTCTTAACTCAAGAGTTAAGCATAAAAATAATGTTCCTTGATACATCTAACTTCTTATTATTAGTGTACATAAATTTTATGTCCTCTTAGCTCTTTGGATGCATGTGCTTTGAAATATTTGAAAGTTAAAATTGGTTTTAAGGGTAAATCTCTTGTAAACCCTCACGAGACTATAACTCGTCCACTAGGGACACCTAGGGGGTTTAAAGGCTTGTTACACATGCTAAATGTAATCGTATCCTCAACGAAAGGGAGTTGTTGTATTTTATTTTAGTTCAACTTAGGATTAGTCTAGTTTAGTTTGCTCGAGGACTAGTTTAGTGTATATTATGCTTTGTTTGCGTTTTATGGGTATATTGGAGTCATGTGATGCGAAAGAAGAGAAAAAGGAGCTCAATTCATTGCTGGTGAGCCTTTGGTGTCGATGGATTCGAAGCTAGCAAGGAGAGAAGTCTCAAATGTTTTGAAACTGGAATTTACTAAAGACAGTTGCAATTTTTACTAAGAGGCGGCGAAACAAGGCAGCCCTTATCTAAACCGTGGGTGCCTAAAGTTTTCTTTAATTTAAACCTAAAAGCTAGGTCGCGATATACAAACCCAATTCAGGCCTTCTCTTCACCTTTAACTCAGTTTTGCGTTTACTCCAAGTCATGCCATGCCGTTGCTGCCAGCCTTGGTCTTGAGTGAGGAAGTTCGAAGGAGAGAAAACAACCGAGACTCTTGCCGCTGTCTAGCCGTGAATTAAATGGGTTTAGTGAAGTTCAGACAAGACTAGACTAGGTTCTTCTTCTTTTGCTATGGGTCTGATGGATTTCAAAGAGTGGGTTGGTCTTGAATTAGGATTCGTTGTTGATTTGAATGAAAAGGTGAACAAAGGAAGAGACGTGGGTTCGAGCAAAATCAGGAAGATTGATTTGCTGCCCGTATAAACAAGAATTGATAGTTCAAAAGGAAAGATGGTGTTGTTTGGGTTCATTGTTGAAAAAATAAAGATGAGTGGAACCAAATTTGGTTCAGGATCAATGGTTTAGAGAATTGTAGAGATAGAAGAAGAAGGTGTAGGTTGTGATGGTGAATTAGGACGCAGAACTATTGTTAGAGATTGTGTTGTCACGAGATAGAATTGCCAGAATAGAAGGTGAAGTTGGTTGTTCTGATGTGAGCTGATTCAATGGCTGTGTACAGGGAGGAGATGTTGTTGCAGTATAAAGATTAGGAGAATAGAAAATGGTTTGGGGTTTTACTGTGAACAAGCATGGATTAGAAGCTAACAGAGAAGAAGAAATTGGGTTGGTTGTGGTTTAAAACGTGAAAAACAGGGAAGGCACAAGAAGGTTGAGTCTGTTAGTTTAGGTTGCGAATGAATGATTGTTATGGAGTGAGTGAGTCATGTTTGCAGGGAAGGAGTTGCGAGAAACGTTACAAATCAATGATATATATACCACTCTTTGTCAAGTTATGCACACAACCTGTTTGGGAGAAGGACTGAACGACTAGTTTTGTAGTAACTCTTTGCCGAGAAACCAGCTGAAGAGATTCGGATATTGCGGCAGTCTGTGGCATCTTTTCCAAGGTTTGTGGTGCTAGTTTAGGTTGGAGTTTGGTAAAAAATTTGGAAAGAGTTTTTGAGCGAGAAAAGAGGTTGGAAGAGTGTTTGCTTCCGTCGATATTGAAGCCGTGTTTTAGAAGTTGAGTTAGTTTAGGAATGTGGGTTGTAATCTGATTCGAATTCGCAGGGAGAATGGAGATATAAAAGGATGCCAAGGTTACTTCAAAATCACGCATACCCCCTCACGTCTGTTGTATCTCCACCAGAGAGGAGATTTGCTCCTATCCAAACATCTTCCTTCCACCACCATACACAGCATCACCTCCACACCATCCATACCCTTCGGCTGCATCTCCATCCATCTGCATACCAACTTCACTTTGCATTTACAACACCTTTTGCATACACCACCAACCAAGCCAGCAGTACTGTCCATTCCATACGTTGCAGTGTAAGCATCACCGGTTCCACCAAGTCAACATCACACTACAAAAAAATGGGTTTAAGCGACTACTCGTTTTAAGTCGCTTAAAGCCTTTTTTAAGTGCTATAACCGTTATAGCGACTAAAAGTGGCACTCGCTCCGTTGGTTGCCCAAGGCCATGTATCTCAAAGCCTTGAGCGACCATGCAATCGCTCTAGTAATAAACCAACTTACTTAAAGCGAGTACTTTTCTCATTGCTTAACATTTAGACCAACTAACATGGAGCAAATAAAATTGTGATCGCTTAACATGTAGACCAACCAATGTAGCAAGTAAACTACTAATCGCTTCAGATATACCAATCATTCTAACGCAAGTAAAATACTTAGTTGATAGATACATGGAGCAACTCGACCTAAATTTGCTTGGTTAAGGTTTTAAGCGATCAAATTGTTTTGCTCGCTAAAAGAGATTTCTGATTTTGATTGGCCTGAAGTTGGTTGCTCAAGCTTTTGAGGTACAAAATTTTTTACTCTCTATAAGCAACTTGTGACTTAGGAGCTATTAAACTACCTAGTTGGAAGATACATGGAACAACTTAACCTGATGTTACTTGGTTAAAATTTTAAGCGATCAAATGATTTTGCTTGCTACAAGCGATTTTTGGTTTTGATTGTCCTGAAATTGGTTGCTTAAAATTTTAAGGTATCAAAGTTTTTACTAAGTTGATCGTTTAAATTTTTAAGCTTCCAAATTATTTTAGAATTCAGATTTTAATTGGCTTAAAGTTGGTTGCTTGAGTATTTAAGCTACTCAATTTTTTTGCTCGCTAAAAAATTACTTCACTATTCTGATTTACATAATCCCAAATCATAATTTAAATTAAAATTAATACCAAATAAATTATGAACCAAATTAAAAACAAAATTAAATTTTATTATATCACATAATTCAATTTATATCATTTCTTAAGAAAATTACACTCTTTAAGGAAAAGGAAAAAAAATACAATCTAATATTTTCTTTAAAAAATATTTACAATCTCCACAATCTTAAAGCAAAACATAAAGAACACTACTTCAGAAACAGATATGGCCTTACTCAAGAAAGATATGTATCTAACATAGAGCTGAGTTTTTCCTAAGCCTGATACAAATCCAGCTTGGACAGCTTACATCGTGAACGGTTGTTCTCAACAACATCATTTGTTTTTCTAAAACAGTCCTCACCTGCCGATAAATAAAAAGAAGAGGAATTCAACAGAAGAATTAAGTCAAGAATATGGTTACTAATTCAGCAGAAATCTACGAATTAGTTTAGGCATATACCCTTCTGTTGATGGTCCAAATGACAACTTCAGTACAAGGTGGAGTAGTAAGAGAACCTAAGTATCTGTAATATTTCCCACCACCCGTTTTTATGTGTCTTGGATTAACCATTCCTATTTTAATTTCCTTGGAGTCTCCATATCTGTATCCGAAATGTTCTTTATATCCTTCTCCAGCTGAAAAAAATTCACAACAAAAAAATGAATCGATATACAAAAATAATACTACCTTCATCCTAATAAAAAAAATATTATCACTTTTTCATTTACTAAAAAACTCTTTTATTGGGACAAAGGGAATATTATTCTGCTGGATAACTTGTGCTAATGATCAAAGAATTACACCTCTTTAAGGAATGAATCAGGTCCTCCAATTTTGTATAGTACATGTACAACAACCGTTTTGCCAAGTTCTAGATTTCGATGAACCATATGCAGTTCTAGAGCAAATCTAATCAGAGCAAACGCAATAAAAAAGCATTGAGTCAGTGGCTAATCATGTATGTACAGATATTAAGAAATGGGTATTAATGTAATTGATAGTTATCTCTTGCCATTGATTGTATGTTCAGAAGGTGAATGCCAATGGCTTTGGTCGAGTGCATACTTAGT
>JAJJMC010014301.1:4131931-4283312 GCA_023531435.1 Papaver californicum | reverse complement strand
AAACATATTTGGTTGTGGCTCAAACTTAGTTGCTGAGAGAGGTTTGACCAACCAATTTATTTTGTTGTTGCTACGAGTTGGTGCCTCAAAGTAAATAGCTACATGATCACTATTTTAGTTGCTATAAATTACTTGAACAAAGGATCTAGCGATTAAGTGTATTTTTTCGTTGCTAAATAATAGTGGACACATGTTTATTGCCGCCAAAATTTCTGGCAGTTGCAATTTTAGACGCTTAAACTGTTTAAGCGACTAAAGTTTTGAGCTCTTGCTAAGATTTTAGACGCTTAAGCCCGTTTATCTTGTAGTGTCACCAACAACGCTGGGTTTGCTCGATTGGTTTTGTATCTCTATTTTCTATTTGTTTTAATTCTATTATTATGAAATCCAGTAGCTAAGTATCTTGATTACGGGCGACGCTCGGAACATGAACCCAATTGATGTTTAAAAGTTTGTTTTATTGTGATTTATCTAATTATTGCTCATCCTTTACCGTGCTAAAAGTGTCTATGAGCTATTTATAAATCGTTTAAGTTACAAATTGAATGGTTGAATAATAATTCTATTGTTAATTAAGAACTCTTCAACCTATAATTGTCTAGAAATTCTTAATACAAGTAGCGCTATATGGGTATTGACGATGGGATTTTGTTAAGTATTCATTTGTATTGAATGACACTAGTATATGGGTCGAGATTTTGTATTTGTCGCAGGGAGTAACCTATCTCACAAAACTTAAAGCATTCGATCGAGTTATATCTAGAGAGCGTATTTCTAGATAACTCAATTGAGTAGAATCCGATAGTCGAGCACTTCCGTGTCTGGTGATTTGAGGAGATTGCGGAATATTTGAGCGTACTAAATATTCTTGGGTTATTAGTAATGGGTATATTGCAGAAACATAGCTATGTCGATTTGACTCACGTTTTGCGTCCGAGAAAGAGTCCTTGATCATTCTCATCCTCATATTAATATTCTTGCATTATTTTTCATATCTTGCATTATTCTTATTTTTATTTTTCAGAAATTTAAATTGACAACTTAGACTTTCTACTCCCTTAGGAATGAACCTGCTTATCGTTATTCAACTAGTTAGCGTAAGAAAGTAAGGAATATATTTTTTTTTAGTTTGACACCTCATCATGTCTCCTTTCAACTATAAATAGATGATTCTCATCTATTCGAAACAAGAACAATACAACAAGGGCTAGAAGAAGCAAAAACAAACAGAATTAGCGATTCATCTAACAGATAATCCTTTTTTTTTTCACACACTACTTACCACACTGATATTTCTCAACCTTTTTTGCTTTCCTCCCCTAAGACCTACTAAATCTTACCTACCTTTGTATTTGAATAAGAACTTTGTAGATGGTGGGTTTTCGACAAGGGCATTAATTGTAAAATTACTCTGCCTGGTTGCAGAAATATAATAAAAGAATCTCTAACCCAGCTTCAGAATTATGGATATGTACTCCTATCTTACGTTCTGCAAGAGAATTGAGAGGCGATATTCATCTCCTGACTAAATTAGCCTTGTAGCTCCTTTGCATATATATGCGCCATTCAAATTTCAGAGCTTTACCCAGTTAAACCCTCGTTATTTCATGTGCATCCATGCAAAGTATTTGTATTAACCAGAATATGCTGATTATACAAAATTACGAACATTCAGAATAGAGGTTATGCCATATATGAATAAACGCTAATTAGATGCATACCATCTAATTACATAGTCGCATCGAGCATTATTTCAAGTTGAAAAATTCCACAAATGAATCTCTTGAAATTTTTTTGTATACACTGCATAAAAGTTAAGCATAAATGCTAACATTAAATCTCATACAATTGAGAAACCCTAAACAGGACACAAATATGGCCACGACATTAATAAATGCCAACGCTGGCGGTGAATAGGTAATGGCCAAAAGACCAACAAAGTGCCAGCTCCAGCAAGCCTTATCCATGTTCCAATGTTAACACCAAAACCAAACTGCAAGCGCAGCTACCACCAGCGCAAAGGCTGGCGCTTCTAGCAGCAACGCTAACTTTGGCGCTACTAGCAATAGCACTAGCGCCCCTTCTTACCTTTTTATTGCACGCACCTTGAGTCCATGACTCCACAAACTCTCACGAGAAATCAAATAATATATTACATGGGGGTATTGTTCATGGGTATTGGTATGGTGGTTTATAGTAACATGCGACGTGACAACACCTCATGATAGGAAAGTTACAAGTAGTGGAGACGGTTACGACAGTTGAAGAGATAGTGGAGTAATGGTTTCCAGAAACTTCCCAAACATAATGGGCGGTTATTCCATTATCCCTAAAATATCCATGTCTTCACTCCTTCACTACCTCCACTACTTACGAAGGAAAATTGTGTATTCCCAACTACTATAAATAGGCTACTTAGCCTATTCAGAAAACAAAACAAGCTTATCATTCTCACAAGCTCTGTTATTCTCTATAGTTCAACACCTCTACATAGAATTCATCATACTGATTTCTTCAACTTTCTCTGCTTTCCTCCCCAAATATCAACCCGTCTTCTCTCCTTGTGACCGAAGCAGGACGGAACATCCACTTTCGTGGTTTAGGCTTGTCCAGTACGATTTTGATTTTCAAATCTAAAGAAAGTACTATAGGGGTACATTTGTTTTCCTAGGATCAATTTTTAGGTACTAACAATTGGCGACCACAGTGGGAGATCAATCTCTGGGTCACGAATCCAATTCTTCAACTGTCTAAAAAACAAGGTGGGTCTTAGGTATGGTTTATAGACTAACATCAATTCAGGTCTAGCAACCAATATTAATTCCATGCATTACAGCGCCGGAGGGGGTCCCTCGTGTTACTCCAGAATTCATCTTGCCTGCTCAAACTCCCTTGGAAGTTATGGATGCTCAAAGCCCGACCATTATAGTTGATCTCATGAAAATTCTAAATGATATCATCACAAATCAAGCTGATATTATCAAGATCCAAAATGAGATGTTTTCTTTTTTTGAGAATTCTTACAGATCCAGATGTCAAGGGAGCCAACTAACATTTTCCCTAGGGGGAATACTACTGATTCTGAGATTAACACCGATGGTGTTGATTTTTCTTTTCGGCTCCATGTTTTCGACCATCACGATGAAGATGAAGTACATACCCATGTTGAACGAGATCTGGAAAGGAAATATTAACCTATATTTTGTGAAAATTTTGAACGACCTCCTCGGGCTGAAAAAGAAGACTTGTCGGATGTATCACACTGCAATCAGCATCCTTAGAATGAGAGCAAAATTCCAGTATGCAAATCTTTGATGGAAAATTTATATTTTTAGACTTTCTCTGATCTCCAAGAGGCTGTCAAGCGATCCACGACAACTTCTCCATCATTGTTAAAGAGAACAAGTCCTGTCAGAGAAAGACAACTGGTCAACAAGCAATACTTCGTCAAACATTCCATAAGTGCTATCACTGACAAATGAGCCAAGAGAAAGGCTTCACCTCAAAAAGTGTCACAAACTAAACGTCCTACGTCATCCAGAGCTCCATCTCCGACCTCGACGCAAGAACCAACTCAAGAACAAGGCTCAGCCGAAGCTCCACGTCAACAACCGCCGCGACAGCATCCAAAGACAAACCCGATATTTCCAGATTTTCTATTCTCCATAAAGGAATTCGTTGAATAATTAGATATGTGGATACAAGATTGATCTATTAAGTTTCCATTGGCACGACGTCCACCAACTTCCCAAGAGATGTCAGATTCGAATTATTGTCGTTTTCATAGGTTCGCTAACCATTCTACTAGTGAATGCAACTGTCTGAATTGTATCTTCTAGGAGAAGATAGATTCAGGAGAATTACACCTTGGGATTGAGGATATCTACAGAGACCCACTCTAGATCAGGAATTTCACCCTTTCTGAGAATCAACCAACCAAACCGTCCAAACTTTGATGGAGCGCATGTGCGAGATTCTCTACTTTTCCAAATCTCAGCGCAAGGATATATTCACATCCCTCAACCGTGTTGTTTCTGGTAAGAGTCTCCTATTTACTAAAAAGTTATGGTCTCGCCCAAGCCTCCTCCGGAGATTACAATCAGCGAGAACAACGAGAAGCGGCTGGGAACTTCTCACCACTGCCTGTGTCAAACAAGTCGAGTTTGGGGAAAAACTAATCGAAACCCTGAGAGATGCCGAGATTTCCATACATGAGGAAACACACGTACTAACCTCGTTTGAAGATTCCGAAGGAAAATCCGGAGCGCTTATTTCTATATTATTTTCGAAGTAAACATGGGTGACGTTCAAACGTGCACTAAGTTTCAAATTATCAAAGAAGATCTCGACTACGACATAATTTTAGGGTGCCCATGGGTTCACAACAACAAGGAAGAAGTACCTTCCTCGCCGACGTCAGCACCACCAAGGGTCTCTAACGAGCCGGCAGAACCTCACCGTCTGTCGCCTGAGTTGCATCGCGTAATGGATCTGGATACGAAACAATTACTTGGAGAAGACGTGGCCTCATACACCTGAAGGTTCCGTGCACAACTTCCTCCAAGAGTTGGATCATGTCAAACGTGAAGTCAAAGTCGGCTTCAGCATTCAGATACTCAATTGGTACAATTTTCATCGCATTAGCATCCTACGCAATAATACCACTTGAAACATCATCTTTGGCAGCTACATCCGAAGAATCACGTTAACAACACTCGGGGAATTAAGGTTTACATGATCTCCCCTCGCTATTAGGAACCTCTCCAAACACAGAAGAGACGATCAACCAATGAGTCATAACCTCCACGAAGTCCTCCGCTTTCCAAAGCCACTATATCTTCACCTCTCATAACTACGTCGACAGATCTGGTAGGCGCCTGCAACCTATGACGAGGTAAAGATACATCCCAAGCCTACTCCAGAAAACACAACTTCATAAAGCAAAGAAAGTAATACTGGGGACTGCTTGTTACCAACCTCAAGGAATATCAAATTTGGAAGGAGATTGATTGATGTTGGTAATGTTGTCAACATCATTCCCCCCAAAACTCGCAGATCCATGGGAATCAATCGTCAAGAAGTTGTTAATAATCGAATATCAATCAAAGACCATCAAGGAAGATCCAAGGATGCTTATGGTTACATCACTCTGCAGATGAAGATGGGCTTTTTCCGGGTAGAAACCAAGTTTTACATAATCAAGTAAGATCAACGGTATGACGTGATCCTAGGACGAGCATGGCTACACTCTAACAAGGTGCTTCTATCGCCATAACTTATGAAATCATAACCAGAGTATTTGACAGACGATCCATCCTTATGCTACTTGGAGGGATTTCAAGCTCTGAAGACATTGAAACAAGACTCCTGAAGCAGATACAACATCATTCATCCATGGATGTCACGGGTCCTTTCAACATGTATCTTTCTGTCAAGTGAATGAACACTTGTTAGATGCACTTGGGTACTTGATCTTGTTGGAAAGATCAATTCGAATCAATTTTGATCGATGTAATCCACAGAGCCAAGTCAGTGTAACCTAATAACAGTACTGAAGGAAAAAAATCATGAAATTCTCTACATCAAAACCCCGAGCAACTGAGAGACTTCCTCCTTCACCAATTATATCTAGAGTGAGACTCTGCTATCTGCTTCAACATCATCAATTCTGCAACGAAACCACTTCACATTCAAGTCTTGGTGTTTAGACGATTCCAGGGGCTCATTGGATGGAGAATCAAAGACTATGTTGACGCCTCGATTACCATGGATTTGTCTCTGGAGAAACACCAGTCATGGTCCAGCATCAACACTGGTCTTAGGAGTAATGTCCTCATGACCGACTTTATCAAACATTCATTATCTACAGTTTCAATCTGGGAATCGATATGCTTAAACCTACGCCAAAAATATAGGAATCCGCCTCATCTGCAGTTTTAGCCTATCGTGAGATCTCCCTATTGACTTACACTGTCTCCGACCTTGCTGTCATCGGCTACAACTAGTCTTCATCATTGGATGCTCTGTCTACCATATATTTGCTATCATCCTGACACTTGATGTTGCATACTCAAACTCCAATCGCTAACATATGTTGCTTACTCACAGGGGAGTCTAATATATCCAACACCCAAGTATACGTGGAGGACATGCCTGAAGGAAATAGAGCTAAGTAACCACCCTTAAACTAAACTTTGGAAATTCATATTTTATATTTTGAAACTAAACCCTTGCTATAGGAATTTTCGACTAACCTCTTCAAACAAAATATATAATGGCAATATAAGAGTCTCTCAGCTATGAGCTTTAAATATTTTATATATTATACTGTGCCACTCAGTATCCACTATGTATAGAATCAAGAATGATTGGACGGCTCCTAGATAGATTGACCGCTAGTATAAAGCGATAACGTCTTTAGAATATCACTGGTGACGGTTGCTATTTATGTCCAGATAATCTCTGACTATACATAACACTGAACCAGTTATAAGTTGAAATAATTCCACGGTTGAATTCCTTATACTCGTTCCACATTGCTTTTGCATATGCATGCAATCGTAGAAATTTCAGAGCTTTACCCGGCTAAACCCTCTTAGTAAACGCTGATTATACCATATTGTGAATACGCAGAATGGATGATATACCATTTCTGAGTAGTAAACGGTATACGCTGACTATTTGTATTAATCAGAATACGCTGATTATACCATATTGCGAACATTCAGAATGGATGATATACCATTTCTGAGTAGTAAACGCTAAATTAGATGCATACATCTAATTGCAGAGTCGCATCAAACATTATCTCAAGTTGTAAACTTCCACGACTGAATCTCTTGAATATGTTATGTATGCACTGCATAAAAGTTAGGAACTTCATGTCACGAATGAACTTGCTTCAAGTCGCAGAAATTCCATGGATGAATTCTTTGAATATCAATGCTCAAGTTTTAATCGTCGTAGTGTTCTGATGGCAGTAATTCCTTAATGTTCATCTTTATATTCTGACGGCAACATTGCCTCAACCCTTTCTATAACAAAATAATGTTCCAAATACCTTCCCGTTGTTACTACGGTAGAAGAAGAATGCTCCAAATACCCTTCTAGTGATATTTAAGCATTAAACAATAAAAGTCACATATTATTTCGTCCAGCAGATCACCATCTAGTTCTTACCACACAACATTACTCGTTCCGAGCTAAGCAGGGGAAATTAATGTAGATGGTGGGTTTTCGACAAGGGTATGAATTGTAAAATTACTCTGCATGGATGCTAAAATATAATAAACAAATCTCTGACCCAGCGTAAGAATTATGGATACATACTTCTATCTTACATTCCGCTAGAAAATTGAGAAGCAATATTCAACTCCTGGCTAAATTATCCCTATAGCTATTTTGCATATATATGCGCCATATAAATTTCAGGGTTTTACCCATCTAAACCCTCGCTATTTCATGTGTATCCATGCAAACTACTTGTATTAACCAGAATATGTTGATTATACAAAGCTAATTAGATGCATACCATCTAATTGCAGAGTCGCATCGAGCATTATCTCAAGTTACAAACTTCCACAGTTGAATCTCTTGAAAATGTTCTGTATGCACTACATAAAAGTTAAGCATAAATGATAACATTAAATCTCATACAATTGAGAAACCCTAAACATGACATAAATATGGCCATGACATTAATGAATGCCAATGCTAGCGGTGCGTAGGTAATGGCCACAACACCAACAAAGTGCCATCTCCAGCAATCCCTAGCCATGTTCTAATGTTAACACCAAAACAAAACTGCAAGCGTAGCTAGACCTAGCGCAAAAGACGGCGGTTTGTACTACATGGGGGGATTATCATGGGTATTGGGATGGTGGTTTATAGTAATATGCGACATGGCAACACCCCATGATAGGAAAGTTACAAGTAGTGGTGACGGTTACGACAATTGATTGTTAGTGGATTAATGGTTTCCAGAAACTTCCCAAACATAATGGGCGGTTATTCCATTATCCCCAAAATCTCCATGTCTCCACTCCTTTACGAATGAAAATTGTGTATTCCTAACTACTATAAATAGGCTACTTAGCCTATTCAGAAAACAAAACAACATTATCATTCTCACAAGCTCTATTATTCTCTATAGCTTAATACCTCTACACATAATTCATCATACTTATTTCTTCAACTTTCTCTTCTTCCCTCCCTTAAGATCAACATATCTTCTCTCCTTGTGACCGAAGTAGGACGAAATGGCCACTTTCGTGGTTTAGGCTTGTCTTGTACGATTTTGATTTCCGAATCTAAAGAAAGTACCACAGCGGTACATTTTTTTTTTGCTTAGAAGCAATTTTTAGGTACTAACAAACTTGAACGACCATATCTTTGGTTTAGCCTCGTGTTATACGATTTTGATCTCTTAAACCTATGAAAGTACTCATTTGCAGTATATTTGTTTTCACCCTAAAACAAATTTATACCGGGCTCACCCACTTGATATCAGAAATGGGGTAGATAACTCCCATATCTAATAACTTAATTATCTCTACTACTTCAATCATTGGAGGATTCAAACGACGTTGAGCTTCCCTTGTAGGATTTGTCCCCTCCTCAAGTAATATTTTATACATGCACGTAGAAGGGCTTATTCCACTGATATCAGTAATTGTCTATCCTATATCTATTTTATAATCCTTCAACACCCGAAGAAGTCTTTGTTCCTGCAATTCAGTTAGTGCATTCAAAACTATTACCGGTAACACCTTATTATCACCCAAATACATGTATTTTAGGTGATCAAGAAGAGGTTTAAGTTCTAGTTTATGAGCCTGCAAGATAGATGGAAAAAGTTTCTCATTAGTGCATGGTAAAGAGATAAATGAAATATCATGAGTTGGTGGGCTTTGTTGCAACGAATTTAGTTCACCAATAGTTTCCTCAAATTCATCCCCTAATTTTAGATCGATTCTTGGATCTGTAAGATCTTTAGAACCCACACTCCTCGTAATAATACTTTCCAATAGATCATCACTTTTCAAATTAAACATCAGTTGATTTAAAGAGTCAACAACATCAATGGAGAAATAAAAATGGACATCACTAGGATATCGCATCGCCTCATCAGTGTTGAAGCGTATTATTTCTCAATTAAATTTTATTATCAACGCTCAATTAAAGACGTCAATTTTGGTTCTCGACGTATGAATGGACGTCCAAGTAGCAAAGGTATTGACGAATCAGTTGATCCATCTATCATCTCTAGTACGCATAAATCTGCAGGAAAGATTAGTTGATTGACCTGCACAAGCACATCTTCAACAATACCTCTAAGGTACACGTTAGAACGGTCATCTGGTTGTAAAACAATTCCAGTTTCTTCCAGAGGACCTAAGTTAAGAGATTCATATATAGATGAAGGCACAACGTTTACTGAAGATCCTAAATCAAGCATTGCCTTATCAAACTTAGTATTACCAATAATAATAGGAATATCAAAACTACCGGGGTCTTTACATTGAAGTGGGAGTTTCTTTTGCAAGATAGCAGAAGCGTTTTCCCCCACACTCATTACCTCGTTACCGGTGAGTCTTTGTTTATTGGTACACAAGTCCTTCAAAAATCTCGCATACTTGGGTACTTGTTTGATTGCATTTATAAGTTGAATGTTCACATGAATCCTCATGAAAATATTTAAGATCTCCTTATCTTTTTCTGTTTTTTTAGAGTTAGAAAACCTGCGAGGAAAAGGTAGAGGAGGAACATAAGAAGAAACAAGAGGTTTAGAGTTTGTTTTAGGTACCTCATCGGTTTGGGAAGAGTCAGCAATCACTTTCTCCAAAGTCGTTCATTTATGATCTTTGGTTTTCTCAGCATCTTCTGGTTGCACAGTTTGTGAGTCACTTCTCAATGTCACAACGTTGACATTTTTTATTGGATTAATAGGTTGAGAAGGGAGTTTCCCGCTATTCTTTGTTTCCAGGTGATTCAGTCTACCAGCCATAGCGTTCATTTGTGTCTGCAACTCTCTAATTGCATTATCAATTTTTTGTTGATTGACATTTGATTTTCATTGATTCTGTTGCACCATTGCGGTTAGGTTCTTCATCATAGTAAGTATTTCTGATGATTATGAGTTCTGAACAAGTTGTAGTTGTTTTTCTTATTGTTGGAAACTAAGCCTTGGAGCTGCTGCTTGCTTATTCGCATAACTGAAATTGGGATGATCTCTCCAAACTAGATTGTAAGTATTGGAATAAGGATCATACCCTTGTCACTACTGATTTGGGAAAATAGCATTGAATTGATCGACCTCTTCTTCATAAGAGGGAATGATTACTGCATCCATTTGATGCATTATCTTCTCCATATTACCAATTTTATGCTCTGGGTGCGGTGGAGAAGTAACTTTATGAACCTTTCTACTCATTAACACACCTCTTGGGTTGAACTGTTGGGTGTTTGCAGCCATATTCTCAATCAATTTTGTAGCTTCATCAATGATTTTGTTTATCAACGCCCACCACTAGCTGCATCAATAATATTTCTCTTGGATGGGAGTAAACCATCATAAAAATATTACACTATAAGTTGCTCAAAGATTTGATGATGTGGGAAGCTTGCTAACAACTTCTTGTACCGTTCCCGTTAATCGTAAAGAGTTTTACCAATGATTTGTTCAATCCCACTAATTGGATAGTATCTCGTCATTAACAACTATGTTATACTATTTGTAACAAGGATTTTTTGATAATTCCAGATATCAATGCATGCTCATCTAATTCTCAACTTAAATAAACAAGAAAGCAATCATACATGGAGTTCTAAACGGTAGACAATAAATGATGTTGAAGAGATTATGAAAATATGAGAATGAATACTTCAATTAATAAATACGTTTTCCAACTTAGGACTACATCTCTAACCAATAATAAAGGTTTATTTACTCATGGATTTCTCAAAATCCATGGAAAATATACAAGAAAGAAAGTAAAGCAAAACCTAAAAATCGTGATGATCAATCACAACTCCAAGCCCTAGATCCTTGTTCTACTAGTTGTAAAGTGTATTATGTGTCTTGGAAGAGTTTAGGAAATCTTCTTATATAGTTCCCAAAAAATCTAGGGCTTAGAATCCTACCGTGACCAGGTTTTCCTCGTTTTGAAAGATAATTCACGTCCCAGTACGTCTAGAGTTCGGATGGCAACCCTGGTGACCTTCCCATCCGAACCTGAGAAGTGAAAATTGCCTATACTAAGTAAAAGGTTCGGCTAGGTCTTGGTAGGAGAGTTCCTAGACAAACCTCTCTCTGGATTCTTTGTTTTGTCATCGAAATTCGCTCAGAAGTTCGGTTAACCTCATTGGAAATTCTCCTAGCCGAACCTTTATCTATAAACTTTGTCTAAAACTCATCTTTAAGTTTGGCTAGAACTATTAAATCATTTCCTAACCGAACATTTCTCTGTAAACGTTTTCCAAAAAAACTTGATTTTTCAGCTCAAGGTTCGGCTAGCAAGCTCCCAGCCGAACCTTTCTCTGTAGACTCAAATCTTCCAAGCTTGTTTTTCCCATAACTTCTTCGTCTGATGTTGAAAAGATATCATTATTTTACGTTGTCTTCATCTTTCAATTTCCTTCAAGATATGGTAAAAAAATATTTGATTTGAATGAGTTCCATTTGGTCTTTTCTCTAGCTCCAATTGTAACACTTGGCTTCCTTGTTCATTATATGTCGTAATGAACTATTTTCTTCTTCTTTGGTGGAATCCACTTCAAAACTCATAAGAACTCAAAAACAAACAAAATCAAAGCATAATGATATGAAAACTAACAAAAAAGCAATGAATTAGAGTATCAAAATAATGTACCTATCAACGCTGAAACTAGGTATTCAAAAATATAAAAAATGGTGCAGGCCCTTATGCATGCAGCAAGACGCCTAAAACCATATTTTGAAGGACGACGACTCGTGGGAATATCCTTTGAAGAAAATATTAGGAAATGAAGATGATTCGAGCACAATAATCATATGGGCTAATTACCTTGGTGTATACACTATCGATTATGAACCAAGGACGATAGAAAAAAGATATGCTCTAGCATCATTGATTGAAGACTTCCCACTAGACGATATTTTAGATTTCAGAGTCAGTGCACAACGAGGAAATCTTGCATGAAGCTGAAAACGCATTAGCAATTCTGTTTCCATGGGAACATGTGAAGAAAGTAAGAGAGCATAAAAAAAAGATGATGTGTAAACGAGTAACAAAGACTCAGAAAAAGTACCTAAATAAGATAATTGAATATGGAAGATTTACACTGACGCATCAGCAAACTCTGATGGTACAGGTGTTGGTTGTGTACTGGTTTCAGAAAAATTTATCCGAGTAGGATTTCCATCTTCAAACAATCAAGTCGAGTATAAGGCCAAAATATCGGGACTAGAGACTGCAATTCACTTGGGGACGCGGAAGGTTAGATTAACAAACGATTCAAGGTTAGTTTCCAATAAGTTTACCGATGCTTATAAAGCTAGGAAAGAGAATTTATCTTCTTAATTAGACTATTGGGTTGTTGTCAGCCATGCTAAATTATTTCAAGTCTTTTCACTTCACAATTATAAATAAGAGTATAGTTATAAAACAAGTTCGATCCACATAGAGATATGGGATGTTATTTGTATTTGAAAACTTATGTAAACTGGGGGGATTTTATGTTTTAAAACTAAAGGAATTATACTAATTATGCTAGCAAAGATTGAATAAAGAGAATCAATAGGTTGAGAGCACTGGTTAAGGGTTCATCTTCAATCATAATACATGCACTTTCACTAATAACTAGAATTGTCACTTAATCATTCATTATCAAGAGCCCTAGAGTATTCCATCGAGAACATACTCCGGTAAATTCCTCATGATATCACATACCATAACAATGAATATGTAATTACTACTCAAAGAACAACTTAACGCAAAGTGCTATCCTTCAAGAGCTTTAAGTTCAATGAATTATGCTAATCAATGCAATAAATATACTATGAGTAATCTATCTAACATAGGTCAAGCTTCTACATGCAATCATACAGAGGTTTTGAATACAATTGGTAATCACAATATGCTAATTATGACAAGGTTCATCGACAATTCCGTATCTCAAAATCCTAGTCTAGCAACAGATATGCATTCATGGTTATTTAGTAGCGCTCCTAATAAACATTTACACAATCATACGTGGCGATAATAAGTAATGGAACAAGATAATAAATATTTGATCAAGATAACAAAACTAATATATTAATTTAGTAACATGTTCATGATATCTAAATATATCCTTAACCAATATGAAAGGTTTAGCTCATCATGGATTTCTCAAAATCCAAGGAAAATATAGAAGAAAACAAGTAAAGCAAACCCTAAAAATCGTGATGTTCAATCGTAACTCCAACCCCTATCTCTTTGTTCTCCTTGTGTTGTAAAGTGTATTGTTTATATAAAGGTATCTTGTAAATGTCTTGGGAGTCTTCTTATATAGTACTCATGATATATAGGGCTGAGAATCCTTCCGGGACCGGGTTTTACTCGTTTTAAAAGCCAAATCGTGTCCCAATACGCTTAGATCTCAGCTGGCTCTTCTGGTGACCTTCCCAAGCGAACCTAATAAGTAAAAATTACCCAAACTAAGTCAAAAGTTCAGATAGGTCGTGATGGTAGGGTTCCTAGACGAACTTCCTCTTGTAGACTTCCCATTCTTAGCCAAACATCTCTATGGACCCTTCGTTTCTCGCCGAATTTTGACTCTAAAGTTTGATTGGCTTCATGGGAACTTCTCCTAACCAAACCTTCTACTGGATACTCGACCATTAAATCATTTCTTAACCGAACCTTTCACTTTAAATTCTTCAGAAAATTTGATTCTTCAGCTCTAAGTTCGCCTAGCAAGCTCCCAGCCGAACCTTCTCCTGGAGACTCAAATCTTTCAAGTTTGTTTTGACAATAACTTCTTCGTTCGGAGTCGGGATGACCTTATTATTTTTGCGTTGACTTCATATTTAAATTTCATTAAACATAGAGTGAAAAAATATTATAGTTGAATGAGTTCCATTTGGTCTTTTCTTTAGCTCCAATTATAGCACTTGACTTCCTTGTTCATTTTATGTCGTAATGAACTCATTTCTTCTTCTTTAGTTGAATATACTTCAAAAATCCTAAGAACTAAAAAACAAAAAAGATCAAAGCATAATGATATGAAAAATAACAAGAAAACAATGAATTAGAGTATCAAACTAATGCAAATAATGCACCTATCAACTATATAAGTGAGGTGACAAAAGTATTTGAAGATTTTTGTATCGAACAAAATCCAAAACTTGAAAATAGGTAAAACTTGAAAATATGCACGCAGATGCCCTTGCTTACCTTTCATCGGCATTGAAGTCAGATACGACACGATATGTCGTCGTTGATTTCTAATAATTTTCAAGTATCCATGACACTATTATTGCCATGCATCGAATCTGCGTTAACGAAAACAAGGATGACTTGTCCAAGATCAGCACCATCCTGGATACTGAAGAAATAAACAACAATCAGTCCGAAGACTGAAGACAAACATACATCCGCTAGCTACAAACTCAGGAACTTCCAAAAGATAAGTACCAGGTAGTAAAAATAGTAAAAACTATGTGGAGTTACATGCTGATCGAGTGTGAACTCTGTAAAAAAACAATTACAATACAACCGTACTTGCGTTGTGTGGATGGAGAGGTAGGGAAGAAATTGTTTGCTGAGGCACATGAAGGGTTCTATTGAAACCATTCTGGAAGCAGGAGTCTGATGCATATGTTGTTATCTCAAGGATACTTTTGGCCTTATATGTAGAATGATACAAATGAATATACAAGAAAATGCCTGACTTGTCAGCCGCATGGCCCACTTTTGAAGAGACCATCAAATAAGCTACATCTGATCATGAGCCCGTGGCCATTTGGAAAGTGGGGGTTGGATATTATATATCCCTTTCTCGCTACACTCGAAGACGTCTTTCATGTTAAAGATTGGTAGCTTAAGATTACCTTTCTTAACCCATCAACAAGTTGAGGATTAAGAGGGGGTGATGTTCGTCATCAATCAATTTTCGCTTAGGAACAATAGCTACAGAAGAAATAAAAACAACGTTAGCTCCACAACGGAAGGAAACTTCCCTATACGCGATGAATAGGCCCTTGTAACCATGTCATAACCCCAAAAAATGGTGCACGTGCAAGATACACAGGTTGTTCCGTAACCCCCCAATTAAACTTATTATAGAAGCCCGATGTTTATTATAGAAACCAAATATGGCTTATTGTTGAAGCCCAATCATACTTATTGTGGAAGCCTGGTGGTTTATTAAAGAAACCAACTCTGGCTTATTGTGGAAGCTCGATGGTTTAATATAGAACCCAACCCTAGCTTATTCTAAAAGCCCAATCTGGCTTGTAGAAGCTTAATCTGGCTAAGTGTGGACCAGTATGGCTTATGTTATAAGCCCAATGTCTTATTGTGGAGGACATTCAAAGATAAAAACAGATCTTAAAGAGATATACATATATCTCTTAAGATAACTGTAAACCTTACTAAGATAGACATGGATCTTTCAAGATAAATACAAATCTTGATGAGACAGACATGGATCTTCTATGATATCTAGATACAAATATTGAGAAGATAGATATGGATATTCCAAGATAGGTACAAATATTGAGAAGATAAACATGGATCTACCAAGATAAACATAAATATTGAGAAGATAGACATAGATCTTATAGAATTGAAACAAATATTAAGGGATAAGTACAAATCCACACTACATCATATCCTGTATTTTGCAACGTTTCAATTTTGGATGTGCAACGGATATAGACGTTGCATACTTTGCAATGGAAATATCCGTTGAACAATTGGATATACGTTGCTTTAAATAAGTATTATTTCAGATTAATTGAGCAACGGATGTGCAACCTTTATATACGTTGCACATGTTTTTTTGTTTGTAATATCTCTGATTTTCATGGATTTTTATAATTGACTATATTTTTTTATTTATTGATTTTTAGTTTTATTTCAAAAAAATTTTGGATAAAGTTGAAATCTATTCCCCCAATTTCTCCCTCTAGTTTTTCACTACCAAATCCATTTACCCCTAATTTTTAACTCTCTTTACAACAACCAATTCCGTTTCCCTCCATCAATTGAATTCTGAATTCCTTTCCCCCCAAAATCAACATCTCTTCTACTTCAATAGTTATACAATCTTTGTTTTAGAATATTTAATAATATGATATATTTGTCTATATTTCATAATGTTATTCAGAGACAACTTAAATAAACCCTGAAAAATAAAACCCTTCTCTTTTATACTAACACCCTTTTTTTCTTTGAAACAAAAAAACACACCCTTTTTTCCCAAACTGAGGAACCACTCTCGATTTACCATGATTTCACCAGAAAAACCAGAAATCAAACCCTTTGTTTCTTAAATCCTTATACCCTAATCAAGACCTATGTACCAGATCCAGATCTATACCTTTGTAACTTAAAATTTTCATAACCCTAGAATATCAATTTTTTTCCTGAAATTGAAAACCAACCAACAATCTGATATTTGAAATCGATAACCAACCAACAGTTGGTTGATTCTAACCTAACTTATCATCAGGTATAAACCCTCACTTTGTTTGTTATGATTTATCATGTTTGATTTAGACATAAATTCGTGAATAATATCTCGCATAATCAGGGGTTTTATCTTCATATGAGTTATTTTGTGAAGATTTTCCAAATTTGTGTATTTTCTTTGTGTTCTTTTGTAGTTTCAAAGCATTAGTAGTCTTTTGATTTCAGTTTAGTTCAGTTTGCTTCGTTGTAGAGTTAGTTTGTTGAGATAAGGTTTTTGGAAATTGTTTGAGGGTTGAACTTTTGCTGCTTTGTGAATGGTTGTATGAGTCTATTTTGTAAATCGTTTATTATTTGAGCTTCTGGTGATGATTTGGGTGTGTGGGTGTGAGGTTGATATGAATCTATTGAAGTTTTTCACTTAAATTTTTTTCTTTAGTAGATAGAGTTGTTCTTGTTTTGATGTTTAATCAACTAGATTGGCTTATTCTCTTGTTTACGTCATTCAAAAACAGTTTGTATTGTTATGTAATCTCTTAATTAATCTGTTGACGTTTTTCACTTGAATTTTTTCCTATAACAAATAGAGTGATTCCTGTTTTGAGGTTTAATCAGCCAGATCGGTTTATTCTTTTGTTTACTTCATCCAGAACAGTTTGTGGTTCCTTAAATAACATTCCTTTACCCTAAAGAGGACAACCTCAATCAAACATTGATACATCAACATTTTATCATCTTCTGGAAGGAACTGTTAGAAGCTCTGCCTTAATCAAATGCATGTGTGCTGCAGAAATGGATTTCAGGAAGCCTTCACATCACGGAATCTTGGGTGTTCCTAGTTATGTGCAGTTTACATGTCCCATACGCAGATATATGGATCTACTTTCTCATTACCAGGTGTGTTTTTCATATTCATATTGAAATGATAGGTAATGCAAATTGTGATACTAATACCATGTTAATGATCACATTTTGATTGTATCACTCAATCACGTCTTTTTTACAGTTCAATACATTATTACTCTATCACTAATTATGTTGTCGAAAAACACATGGTCTTACTGAATCTCTCTCTTTCTCTCTCCGGTTATCTATCTATTTTAACCATTTCAGGTTTGCATTGCGGATTAAATCCTTCCTTCGAGGAGATTCTCTTTCTTTCTCTGCTGGTCAATTAGAAGGGATGGCATCACTGATAAACATTCATATAAAAGTATCAAGAAGACTTCAGAACAGTAATTTAAGGTACTGGTTGATAGAATATATGAGAAGGAAGCCCAAGCAAAAGAAGTTTCGTGTTTTAATTCTTAAGTTTATTAAAGACCGGATTGCAGGTTTACTTTTGGTTGAGATAAAGATCTTCTTTCATTTTGAAAAGGAACATGATCATGTCATATTATGGTTTCACCTGCTTTTTGTTTCTGTTTGAGTAACTTGTTACTGTTGCATGACTAAAGTGATGTATCTTTATATTGTACAATTCGGGATGCAAGGTTCTGCTTGTGCTGTTGTGTCTATTTGGAAACAAATAGGAGATACAATAGAAGTCAGGGTAGAAGAAGTCTATCCACGTGATGATGTTTTCTCTGTTCTCAAATTCAATATTGGACTAGTGTACGTCTTACCTAATTTCTCATTCGAAATTGGTAAGAGAAATATTCTCATATGGCTCAACTCTGTAGATTAGTTCATGGGTAGTCCATACTAGAAAAGTTGTTTGTTTTAAACTAATGCATGACTGCTCACGAAAATATGAACTAGTGAGAATTTTTTTTTTCCTATTAGAGATCTTTGGTTAAGTAAGATTCAGTTATATTTGAGCTCCCTTAAATGTTTACGAAATCTAATTATATGAGAAAGTCATTTCATTCCTTCCTGCCATACTCTTTATTCTAGGTATCCAGTCATAAATCCAAATATAAGTTCACCCCCAAGCATAAAAAAGGTAGTAATCTAGAACATATTAAGTTATTTAATGGCGATGTTTTGCATATTAAGGGCATAATTATACTGCTTAGGAGATCTTAAATATGAAGCATTGTGGTTTATATCGCTTACACAATTTTAGATTTGATAGTTTTATTTAGTTGTGCTTCGTTCATTTGGTTGTTTTTTTCATCTTGTATTTAGGTGGAAGTGGAAGATATCGATAACTATGCTCCTAAAGAGTTACTAATTCTTACAATAGGCTTTAGTGATAGAGTGTTTCGATTTCAACAGCAGCGGGAAGCATGAACTAATAGGTACCAGTAATGGAACACTTATCTCTTTTAAGTTTTTATAGTTGTATGTACATGTTCAATACTAAAACTTCAACCATTTCTGGGACAGAGTTTCATGTCTAAATTCGCTCCCATTTGTGGTTTTTTTTTTCCAGAAGCTGAAGGGGCAACTATTTGTGGATAAGTTTATCCAGAAAAACTTAGTATAGTTCTTACAGACTTGATGTCTAATTGCAGCGTCAAATGGACATCCTCATAGTCCAATGTATTTGTATTATATTGATCCTTCAGGTTGATTGAATTCCTACCAGCAGGTTAACAATCCTTCACTTGAATCAACTCTATTTCATATTCTTAGAAAAATTCGTTACTGAATCATATTTTTTTTCAAACCTCTCCGTACACGCTGCTGCTTGCAATTCTCTTTTACAATTTCTCAATGAATAATGTACAAGCTATATTTGAAGTTGGAGAGGTCATAAAGTTCTATAATTCTGATAAGCATTTCCCTCCATGGGTTTTTTCCAGAAAGAAAGCCATCTCATGATGTTGTATCTCGTTGCTTTAACCTGAATAGAATTTCTAGTGAATCTGAGGTAACTTCATCTACCCATTACCAATAGACAAACTACTTTGTCTTGCTTATTATCATCACAATAAGTAGGAGAATTTTGTTGTTGGATCAATTTTTGTTCTACTTAATTCATTTCTCAGCTAATCGTGAATTGCTTTACTTTGTAGGATATGGTTATTGATCTTCAAGACTAGAAACCATAAATTCTTTGGTTTGAGATTTTGATTTCCCCTTTAAAATTCTTATCATTGATGTCGGTGGCTCTAACTTTAAAGACATGGAGGTAACAAATAAAAATTTCCTACCAAGCGCTCCAATTGACTTCCAGTTCTCAAGTTTACATGCGACAAAGATTGTAACTGTCAGCTCTTTTCAGAGTTTTTAGATTTACATATTCATGTTTTTCCTTAGCCCATATCCATGAAAAAGTAGTGCCTAGCAGTAAGCATATAAATATTCGCGCATCTTTCTCCGCATATTTCTTCCTTTATATCAAAACATAAAATATTGTATCTTTATTTATATTCCGTAGGCGAATTAAGAATAAAGTTTCTACAAATGGCTACGGGCATTCTGCACTGATCTTGTAGCTTCTCTAACATTCACAATATATATTCCATATCGAACTAGTCTCAAGTCGCTTAAATTCCACAGCTGAATTCCTTGAACTTGTCTTGAATACGCATCGATGTTCTAATAACATCTATCAATTCTGGGAACAGTTAATGCCTAATCATCGAAGACGTATTCCATCTTAATGCCCTGTTCGCAAAGAACACATCAAAAACGAATGTTACATTTTAAAAAATATTCCACTTTAACATTATACTCAAGGACGTGTCAAAAATTATAAGACGTTCCTATTGGAAGCGTCACAATCAAAGAGCCATGCCCTGAGGAAACGAAACTTTATGTATAATACCCCAGGGCCGCTTCGCAAAATGACACAGGCTAGCTTGACCAAGGGGACGCGTTACTTTACTATTGGCGCTGGCTTAGGCCAGCGCCATCTCCTCCAACCGCTGGCCAAGGCCAAAGCCAGCCTTTTTTAAAGGCGTGACCCTAATGACGTGTCATTACCTATGGGCGCTGTCTCCAGCTCCATTTTTGGACGCGTCCGTTGGACTAGTGCCAGCGTCAACCTTCTTTTTGCGCTAACCCGGGCTAGCGCAAACTTCTAAAGACGCGTCCCAAAGAACGCGCCACTACTTTTTTGCTGGCCTAATGCTAGCGACATCCCTATATGATACTCATCAAACCTTTTCTTTCCTGAATTCTTGAGTGTGACACGACTGGTCCTTGGGAACTTTCGCTTAATCTTAACTTCGAACACTTCCAAATTTATGTTGTATCACTTCTAAGTTGATACCTGACTACCAAATTTACGCCATGTCACTCCTAAGCTAGTACATGACTATTGATTTTACCAGACTTGACATTGATCAGTCTAATTATCAATTTAGTGAGTTGCACAACTTGCCTCAGTGACTTAGCAAGTTATTGACTGACCTAATCAAAATAGTGGTGGTCCATGACTCTACTCTTTCTACGAGATATCAAATACGATACATGGGGGGATTCTCATTGGGGTATTTGTCTGGCAGTCTACGATAATTGTGCGTTGTGGCAACACATCCGCGAACAAGAAGTTAATAAGTAGTGGGATAGTTTCAGAGCAATTGGGAGTACAAGGAGTAGTGGTCAGACAAGTCTTCCCTATTTTTCGTACATGACTCCATTATAATATACACAATCGTTACTCCTCCACCTCTTTTGTAACTTCCACCACTTACGAGAAATTAGTGTGTTTCCTATCAAACAATAAATAGATGGCCTCATCTATCCAACAAGAAACTAAGAGACAGAACGAAAACCTATTCCAGAGATAATCCTTTCTTAAAACTACACATTACCATTTTCATCACACTGTGATTTCTCAACCTTGTTTGCTTCCCTCCCCTAAGATCAACCCATCATCTCCACCTTTTTGACCAAAGCAGGACGTGAACGACCATTTATTGGTTTAGGCTCGTCATATTCGAGTTTGATCTCTCAAACCTAACTGAAAGTACTTTTTTGTAGTACATTTGTTTTCACTTCAAAACAGCAGGTACCCCTACCTTTCAGCATCAATTCAGTTTCATCAACAGTTTCTGGTGGAATAAAATCAACAGTCGGAGATCAATCATACAACATTTTTCCCAGTTTTACCAACAGTTTAAGGTGGAAGTAAATCAACGGTAGTGATTTAATCCATCTACACACATCTCGGGGAGTATTGAGGTAAATATTTTTGCACCAACAGGATAGGGTTGAACTAGAATGAAAGAGAGTCAGTGAGATTAGAAGAGAATGAAAAGAACAAGGAAACAACAAAGAATCTTGGTGATTCTGTAGCCGTGGTTGAATGAGAAGAAGATGTGTTTGTGGCAGTAATGTATGTGTTAATATGACTGATTGAATGATATTGTTGTTTCCTGAATTGCAGAGAAGGATGTATTGAATGGTTCAGGAATCACAAACAAACTCATATCTATATCATCAAAAAAAATTTTACACAAGGTGTTTGCAAAAATGCCTAGACTATCTTGACCAATAATTGTTTCTGTTTTTTGGACATGAATTTGTGGCCAAGTTTAAAAGACCTCAAAAAGGTTTCGGAAACTAGAAATGAAGGCATAACAAGTGACATGAATTTGTTGGGATACAATCAAGATTTGGAAGTAAGTTGTTGATGTTTTAGGCAGAATTTGAAGATGAGAAATAGCTTATGAACATGGTGCGATTGTGGCTAGATAGATATGGTTTGTATGGTTCACAAGAACAAATTATATTTAGGCCGAGAAAGTCAATTGAGGGCTGGTGGCATTTTCTATGGTTTGAGTAATGATTTTCAAAGTATTATGACATATTTCCGAGATCAATTCCAACAAGTATGTTTGGGTATGTTTTGTCCTAGATGTGGCATGGATATGGGCTAAGTAAAAACATGCATATGTGTTTCAGTTGAGTGGTGTTAGGAGTTTGTAGTCTAAATTTGGAAGCTTGGTATTTGTGTTAGTTTAAGAAAGTTGAATTCTATCCCTAGTGGAATTTGCAAGGGAAGATAATATAAATAGGGATGAGATAACAAAAGAAAGGGATTGATCCATCACTCTCTCTCAGATCTTAATTTTGACGTCTTCTTCATTGGTGTAGGGTTTTTCTCGCGCGCAAGGGTTTGTGGATACAACTTTGAGGAGAAGTCGCCGTAATTCAGTTTCATGCTTCTAGGGTTTGAGTAAATATTATTTTTCTTCTGAATTATTTATGAACTCCAAATTCTGAGTAGCTAATTTATTGTTGGTTAGGGAATAGTTGAATTTCATAATAGATGATTTTTCGAATTAATAAGTTAGTCTTATCTCAAATTATCGCTCATATTTCTGTACAAATATCGCCAGTATGATTGAATACCTATTTGTTCAAGTCCGGAATTGAATATATTTGTGTTCATACCTATAGCTAAATTAGGGTTGTCAATACGAAAACGTTGACAAATCTTGATTATAAGCTGCATAGTGTTATTACGAATTATAGTGACACTTTCTTGTACACACACATGAATTGTGGCCTTTGTTAAATTGTCTACTCGGGTACGTAAATTACATTGTTTAGACTATTTCACCGTTCTTAATGCTCTTAGAGGGTTAAACCTAATTGTGCTTTTACAATTTGGTGATGCACTAAGTAGAATTCACATTTGCATCATTTTATGTAAGTGCGATGAATTCAGAAAAACGAGATATTAATTATTGCGATCAAGGTATCCTAGGACTTTTGATAATATGAGATCAAAAATTTAATTATATTATTAGTAAAGAACTTGTTTTGTGAATGAAAATGAAACCTTAACCAATATTCTCAAATTATAGATTTTTTTCTACAATTTTTTTGTTTTTTTAATTAGTTTAATTATTTTCATTGAATCTAAAAATTCCCCCTTTTTACATAATATAACGAAATCGAATAACAATCCAAGTACTTTTTGTAGGAACAAATTATTTCTTACCGTACTTAATCCATATTTTGTTAAGTGAGAAAGTAAGTAATTTGGACGGTTACGACACCGACCACACATCCATTTTTATATCATGAAGTTCAATTCTACTAAAATTCCTTGCTCAAATTTTGATGAATATGGTCGGACTATGAATCTAATGTCCACTGAAATGTTGGGATTAAAACATAAAGTTGGTGGTTATTTCTTTTGCCTGACGATTGTGGGGGCTTATGAGAAATAATTTGGGGCTACTAATAAGACAAATTAGGGTCATTAGGAAGTAAAATCCATACACCCCTTATCCAAATATTTTCATAATGGCTAATATACCCTTAATTAATTAGTGTTAATATTGATTAGTTAGTTGTTAAATTTTATTATAGTTAGTGTTAGAGAAGAAGAAAAAGAAGTTGAAAATTATTTTGAAACAAAACTAGGTTTTGGTTATTTCAACAAAGAAAATTAAGAATCACATCAAATTTAAGATAATAATGCAACAAACAAACATGTATTGCATTAAGAAAGTCAAAAACCCACTTCATATGCGTTTCTGTATGACCGTTAGCCAAAAAACTTCATTTTTGCATGCATTTAATGATGTTGACGTCCCATAATCGGTAGATAATGGAGTATATTATCTACCGATTATAAACTCTGTCACAAAATTCATCATAATCGGTAGTTTCGATAGAATCAATTACTACTGATTATCCAATAAGCCCCAAATTGTTTTTTCCCAATTTTGAATTTTTTTTCTTCTTTCATAATTGATAGTTTAGTGAACTTAAGTATCTACCGATTGTATTATAAGCCCCAGATATAATATTTGCCAAAGTGAAAAAAATTCGATTTTTTTTTACTTTCACAATCGGTAGTTTATACAGATCTATTATCTTTCTATTGTGAAAGTAAACCCAAATATAATTTTTTCTAACCTTATAATAATTCTAATTTTTCTACAGTCATAATCGGGAGAAAGTAACTAAATTTATTTACCGATTAGACTGACTTTCAGGTTCATAAACCTGACTAGTTTGTGGTTCTAATTGGTAGTAAATTGGTTATATTTTTCTACCAATTACTACATAATCGGTAGTTTGGTAAAAACTTAAGCCTCCGATTATTCCACAATCGGTAGGAGATCGTTGTTGCGGTTGATCCTGTTTCATATGAGGGGTATGATACTTTTCTAAACTATGTTAACAATTAAGGTGAACTAAAATGCAATTTGATAATGAAGCAAACTTTAAAAAGTTAACATAATATTGTCTAAACTGAAAGAAACCGGTTCATCCCTTACTACATAATATTTTATAACACCTAACAACAACGAAATAAAAAAAAACATACACATTCTAAGTTGTCAATCCCATTGATCTCGTCCAATTCTTCCACCCTTGATACTCTCATATTCTTAACACCAATTTTTACTCTTCTCTTCTTCTTCTTAGCCTTATCATCTACTACCTTCTTGTTGTCATCAGATTTTTCTTTTAACTCCTCAAGTGGACCTATGTAGTTACCAGCCTCATTATAATATGAGTTTACACCTCCAAAGTTGTGTTCCCTGAAAAAGAGTCTCGGATCAAAACAATCTTCTTCTTCTTCTTCTTCTTCAATGTAATTCTCAGGATCGTTCGTGCAAATTACAAAATCTAGATCATTGACCATCATATTTAGTACATGAAATGAAGTTAATGGTTAAGATATTTTGGGAAAAGGTTTTGAAGGAGGAGTATCCTTTTCCTTTCCCTTTTTATTCCTAAAAAAAATTATACAACAAGTTGTAAGCACATAAGAGAGATTTCTACTATAGAGTAAACATACCTTCATAAACAAACACATACATGAGTTAAAAGATTTTCTCTTAAGAACTTAGTTCTAAATAATCAAGAAGTTGAATAAGTAAACTAAATTTACAAAAAAAGACAACCAAAGTGGCCAAGAAAACCAAAATCAACCAACAACAAGAAAACATATAACACAAACCCTATTTCAGAAATAATGCAGAGAATTGAATGAGGAACCAAAATGAAAAGAATCAAAACCTAATAACTGATAATAGCTAACAACTGTCCATTTATGGGAATGGGACCTCTTGAATCATTAAATAACTACATAATATCGATTAGAAAATAAAAAGAATCACATCAAACCTGTTAAACTATTATTCAAGGATTTGATCACAAAACCTTGCATGATATAAAGATCTAATAATCAATTCATCAAGATTATTCCAATGCTGAATGGACCCTTAATCGGTATATAATATAAAAAAAATAACCACTGATTACTAACAATCGGTAGGTCGGATTCGTTATAATCTTCTGATTATAGACAATCGGTAGTTAGGGTTCACAACTAAACTACCGATTATGAATCAATTGTTGACAGAATTATAGTTGTTAAAGCAACCATAATCGGTAGATAAACCATGATTACTAACTACCGATTAAAGTATATCCCTAAAATTGGTTTGTCTAAAAACACAATGCATAATCGGTAGATAAATCGATTATATATATACCGATTATTTCAAGTATTTATATATAAAGAAAATACATGTCATAATTGATAGTTAATTTTTTTTTCAATCTACCAATTATGGATGATATTCTTCAGAAATAAAGAATTCAAGGCATATCGGTAGATAAAATCAACTTGATATCTACCGATTATGGATCGTAACAGAAAACCCTAGATTTTTTTTTCCTGATTTCTTCAAGTTAATCAGTAAAACCCTAAAAGTTCGATGTAACTTACCTTATTTGTGCATTTTGAAGTTGATTGAGAGTCATATCATCAGAATTAGTGGACGAATCGATTTTAAATTGATGTTCTTCGCGTTCTTCATTAATAACATTTTCCTTTTCCTTAGATTGAGACCCAATAGATGGATGCTTTGACCATGAAGCTTGAGTTTTTTCAGTCATTGTTGTTGAACTGACCGAGTAGATGGAGAAGGAGAAGGAGAGGGAGTAGAAGAAGGAGAAGAAGAAGAAGAAGATGAATTGATAGTGAAGGAAATGACAAGAAGAAGAGTTTAATTAGGTTTAAGTTTATTAAAAGGGTATATAGGTTTTTTACTCACCATTTGGACATCCCATAGCCACCTCTATTGGATGGGTGTAAATGAGTAGCCCCAAATTATTATTTTTCATCCCCCAAAATCGCCAGGTTCTTTTGATCGAGTTGTGATTTGTATTATCATGTTTGTTGCAGTTTCTCTTGTATGTTATGCACATCTTGTTGCAGTGCTAGCTCAAATGCTACATCTTTTCAAGTTTGACAAGATGTTTGAATCCTCATCAAGCCATGGTGGGGTAACATCTGCTGCTTGTGCTCCAATTTCCTAAACTTACCAAACTTCATCCTTAAAGTTTTTTTTATTAGTTATAACTAAATGAAGTAATTGGCATAAACAATTGGTATGAATATGATGTTAATTATTTGTAATCAGTTGTATTACGATACTTTTTAGATTTCTATGATGTTTTGTAAATTGATTGGGAACTTGAATGATTATAGTTGGGTGAAGTTGTAAAATTAGTTTTGTTGTTAACATAATGAATTCAGTTTTTAATATAATGTTCATTCAATTTATTATTTGTTTTTTTCTATTTTATAATTCAATTGAATCAATTTTATTTTTTTATAAAATAAAATCAAAATAAATCTCGGATGCTAAACGTGTTATCGAAACACGGTCAAAATCCGTTCTTTATCTTAAAACATTAAACCCAACCAAAATTCGAGATTTTGTGAAAAGAACAACAAAACAAGAACTGATGACAACTCTGTTGTAGTCCATTCTTTCATTCGCTTTTAATACCTTTTACGTTGGTGTTTTTTCTTCTATTTTTTACTAGTGGCAGTACTTGCCTCACTCATTTCCAAAGTTTGGTATTACCTATTCATTATGACAAGTCAATATTGTTAGACACACATGCATGGGCTCTCACTGCTCATCTAAGCTTCTGAGAGACTTGACATAAGTTCTGAATAAATACATATTTATTCTGGTCTAACTATACTATGTAAGTCTCACAAGTCTTATCAGACTCATCAGGTCTCACTAGTCTTGTCAGACTCATCAAGACTCATTAGTCATGTCTAATAAGGCATGACAAGCCGCAAGTCAACTAATTGACCAATAAAGTCACATCTGACTTCACAAAAGTAATATTTAACTCATCTAAAATTACACGAGGCATCAAGCATGTCATAAATGGGGGATATACTTTAGGATTTTAGTTTGATGCTCTACAGCATATGGTGTAGGCATGCACCCTTTACGAGAAAATGACAAGACATGTGAATGGTTCACAAAGTTGAGGAGCTGTGGGTGTGTAACCGTCCAGTCTTCCATGCCAAGACGGACATGATTTTTATCACATTCATCGCGATTTCAACTCTTCCACTACTTCACGAATTCCTCTTCCTACGAGGTTAGTGTATACAACTATTAGTATAAATAGGTCGTTCAACCTATTCACATATCAGAAGAGATAGACAGACAAAACTTAAGTACAAGTCTAAAGACCTGATTTTATAGAAATGTAGATGGTGAGTTTTTGACAAGGGTCAAAATTGTAAAATCGCCCTTCTGCCTAATGGCAGGAACCTAGAACTACTCGCATGTATATATGTGCATATTTCTAAAACAACATCAAAACGTGAAACACTATACTTCTACTTATTCCATAAGAGAATTAAGAATACAGTCTCTACAAATAACTACAGGTATTCTATACTAACCCTGTAGTCTATAATCTCTATGATATGTTTTAGAAATAGTAGTAAAAGATTCAATACTCATACTTGTAAAGATTTGATTTTTAAACCTAATTTTTAATACTAAAAATAAAAAAAATTAAACTAGAGTTGAGTGAAATTATGGAAAGAACTGAGACTAAGGATTCCACCATTAGCCAAATTTTCAAGTGATTTAGCATTAATAATCATCTTGCAATTCATATATTCAATTGATTCAAAATATTGCCAAAGTTAGATTTTCAAAATAATAGTTGTAAATAAAAAGTATGAGACATGAATAGCTCTAAACTAAGAATGACACATTAAAAGAAAACACAACTAATTGATAAAAATCATTTTTTTTCAAATTTAATTCAAAGCAAATAATCATAAAAGAATTGCAAAAAATTAATAAAATAAAAATATACCACTTTATTATTGGAAAAATGGCTTCCTCCATCGCCCCAGCAATAGGATCTAGCTCATTATGCTCAAAACACTCTCAAAAGATTGGTACATGGCTCAAAAGTGCTTGAGAAGAAGAAAAGAAGCTAAAAATAATAAAACATGAAATTTGCAACGTTTTCTGGGCGTTACAGACTAACTGTTGTAATGAAGCTGAAGATAAATGTTGCGAAGCTGAAGATAAATGTTGATGATGGGTTGAAGAAACCGTTGCATCTGAAGATAAATGTTGCAAACCTTAAGATAAACGTTGCTGATGGGTAATGGGTTAAATAAACTGTTGCAGCTGAAGATAAACGTTGCAAACATGAAGATAAACGTTACTGATGGGTTGAAAAAACCATTGCCTTTTCTTTGTTCTTCACGTCTTCTTCAACAGCAGCAACATAGAAAGTTCCTGAATTGATTTTCTTTGCTCTGTTTAGCTTCCTGAGCTCGACCCGACCTTCCTAATCTCTTTTGTGACCTGATACAACCTTTTTCTACACCATAGGGACCTCAAATCTCGAGAGAATCTCTCTCTTTTTTTCAATTGAAGTTTCGGGAGTTTTATCCCCTCCTCTCTGTCTTCCAACTGTTGAGTTTATATAGGCTTTGAAACCTTATTTCTTCACGTGCAAACTTCCTTATTAGATAAGGACGCAATCTCCTAACTCAAATCAAACTCAAAACTTGTTTTAATCCTCACCAATCATCATAGTCAGCAAAGTCATAACACCATAGGATTACTTCAAATCCTTTCATAAAATCACAAAACTCGGTTTCCAAATAAATCAGAAACTCCCCCACGCGGAAAGAATTCTTCCCGCCATTTCCGGTTTTTAAATCAAATAGAAGCGTGCCCCAATCCAAGAGTTCGGTGCCTTTATCAATTATCATGAGTGGATTTAGTAATTTTTCTCGGGTGCTTTTATCAACTTTTTAAGCCAATTTTTCCACAAATGTTTATTTACAAAAAATACCCACAAACACATAAAATCACACAATAAGTACAAAATCAAGCACTAACAAAATAGATAATTACGGACAAATTAGACACAAAAATGTGTCTATCAAATACCCCCAAACTTATTATTTGCTAGACCTCGAGCAAATCTAATCTAAAAATAAAATAACTATCCTAACTCACTTTCGCAGGCATCACAATTGTACTTAGTGTGTGCAACAAGCCTTTAAACCCATAGGTCTCCCTATCAGACGAGTTTTGTCTCGTGAGGGTTTACAAGAGGTATACCCACAAAACCTTATACTCCAAACCCTAAATACCTGTGAACGATTAAGGGTAAACACTAAACAAGCTATTTAGTTGGCATACTAAATTCTTCGGCTATGGGAATCATTACCCTATTGCCGTACACGAGTTTGCACTCAGCATATCGAAATTCATATATAAGAAAACAAAGCTCTACTTAGATAGTTGTTCAACCACGATACTCAGAATCTATCAAAGTTCAATCACATGAAAAGATCTAGAAGATGGATATACACAAAATGAAGTTTGCGCGTGTTGACTAAGGTGAACGGTGTTTCCCATATCTGTCTGAAGGTCAGTGCCAGGATGAATCCTAATGGATTGAGATACACTCTCATCAGTCTGAATCTTAATATTAGTATCGAATCAACTGGTATATACAAGGGTCTGAGCGATCGATTTATTGAAAATAAAACAATTATAAATGTACTGACAACATGATTGGATCAAATTGAATCCAAGCGCATGGTCCTTATCAGCATCTTACATGATAGTTCTCATGGATCCTGCGTTCCACACTTTCTTAAGCGACGGAGACAAGGAGAACACACACATATTGCTATCAAAGTGTCAATACTCAATTTTTTTTAATTTTTTTTAAGAATCAAAATAACAGTCTAATAATCTCAAGCATTCTACTCCATCCTAGACACGATAACTATTCGATATTGGTGTCCCACCAAATCACTTAGAGGAACACAAAAAATTGCAAAAATAAAAACAAAAGGTGATATGGTTGAGATAGACTCCGAGATATGGTGACAGCTATCATGTTATTTCTAACACCTGAACTTTGTCCTTTTATGAATAGACCATTTAGCTCGGAAAACCAATTCCTATAGAAAAAGAGCTAAGTTTCCATCTACCTAAAATGGTTAGTGTCATCCTGAATTGTTCACAAGTTTCTAGACTTTGGAGTTTCATGTTTCAACTTAAAGTTTCTCCCTTACCCCCAAACTTAAATCTAACATTGTCCTCAATGTTCTAAAGATGAATGATTAAAAGCATGAACATGGAGAAATTGTTACCAATCGAAGGAAAGGAGTTAAGGAAAGATATTACCGTGTCGCATGAGCATGGGTTACCTCCCAAGAAGTGCTAAGTTTAAAGTCTCTAGCAAGACTACGAAAGAATTAGTCACCTCATAAAATCATATAACAATAGTCGGAATAACTGTGGGTCATCTGAATCAAATAGTGCTATCATAAATAAAAGGAAACTGCAACAGGCCAAGAAGATGAACAAACCGAGCACACCCTTATCTAATTTTCTGTTTAAGACAACTACTTCTAGCTATGGTTCGGGTTCAGGCTCTATAAAATGGTCTAAATAAAATATTTTCATGGGCTGGATTTTCTCGTAGGCATGATCAACAGGATCAGGTTGTAAAGTCTGAAGTAACTCAACTAATAAATTTGAAGCACAAAATAGTAACCTGAATAATTGTGGATCCTCAAAGTCAATCATATTTGACCCACACAGTTCACTACAACGAAGGTGGTCATTCTTAAAAAAATGTGTCAGTTCTAATTTCCTAAAGTAATTAGGCTTAGTCTCAAAACTTAATAACTGACACATTTGAAATTAATACGTTCCCACATATGGCAGAAAATATTTTGGTGGGAAAACAAAAACAATCTTGGCATGATTTCCTAGGTAAACCACATCGACCATAGGATGAGTTTCTAACAACTGAACTTCTTTCTGGACATGAACATGCTCAAGAAATATAGTTTGAAGATGATCTTATAAAATGGTAGAGGTGCATATGTCAAGTCCCAAGTTAGAGACCTTTCTAAGAGTCAAAGGTAAAGCACAGGGAGAATGATAATCACCCCCAAACTTAAAGTTTTCAGTTTCTCTAGATAGACTAATCATAATTTTCCTAATTTCTAGATTGTCAGATTCCTAAAAATGGTCAATTGCTTCTTCTAGGTTATAATCCGGTGGTACATCCTCACTCATATTTAAAATCCTTACAGGTCTATCTTTGTTACCTAATACTATTGTTTCTAAATCGTTGGACTCTAAAACAGTATTCTCAGAATAAACCCGTTCCTCTAAACCATTATCGACTTCAAAACAAGAAAATTCTACACCGTCTAAAACAATTGTATCTCTAGTCAAATCCTCTTCCTTTTGAATAGGTGAATAATCATTAAAATTATTTGGATTTGAACAAAAAATAACACTTTCATCATGAAGCACAATTGGAGTGACAATTTCCTGATCACTCTGCTTGTATATTTCAAGTTCTTCATCATACTATCCTCATCATCATAATAATATGAAGATGTTTGAACCTCATCTAAATAAGTAGTGTTACTAATCCTATCCTCGTCCTCTTGAATAGGTGAATAATTATCAAGGGTAGCACTATGTTGGCAATTAAGATCATTTTGAGCAATATTATTCTTTGCAAAACTTTCACTCACACTTAATCCAAAACTTTTTCTATTCTCATTCAACTTCTTGAGGGATTCTTTTAGAAAAACAAAATAATCATAAGGAGTACAAGATCGCAAATGCTCGTGTGATTCTTCTAGAGAAAGAGTTGGACTACTATTTGTTCCTCTCGCACTTAATCCAAACCTTTTTGTATTCTCAGTCAACTCCTTGATGGAAATTTCTATAGAAACAATTGGATCATAAGGAATACTAGATCGCAACTGCTCGTATGATTCTTCTAGAGAAAGATTTGGGTCATTATAGATAGTACTATATCGCATTTTTTTAGGCATCCCTCCAAGACAAAGAACTCCAATTTTGCTCATTTTTATGTTCATATGACGGGTGTGTATATGAATAGTAATTGGGATCACCCTGGTATGAGCAATGACTTCCAAAAGGTTGGTGGTGGTCCCGACTACTATCCACATTATGTTGATAGTACAGATAATGTCTATTTTGAAATTCAGTCGGATATTCATTGTATTGGTCCTCATAATACCAGTTCGATATTTTCTGACAAAAACTTCCTAATATATTTACAAAAATACACTTTAAAAATAAATCCTACTGAAAGGGGTTTCTAATCAAAAACAAACAAGGCCGACTCAACCAAATCAAACCTACTGAAACTAGCAAAAAAAAAGCATGATGGCTCCACTTAGATTGTTTCTAGGCCAACTTTTATTCTTCCAAAAGGAAATTAGTTGCAGTTTTAGCAAATCTCTTAGAACGATCCGAATTAGATTAAGTCGAATAGAAACAGGATAAGCTCTAAGGAGCTTTGATAACCCTATCTCTTTGGAAACGTTTCCTTGGGTTACAAGGCGGCTCTAATCAACTTAAAATTATCTTCCTGAACTTTGAGTTAGGCTAACAGAGTAACTAATACAATCATTTTGAGTGATTTTCCTATAAGCTCGTTACCCTATCGGTCTCTTTCTAGTCAAAATTTTAAGCTTAGGTTTGTATTTGGTAACGTGTTCCTAAAAGGTGGGTGACATCACGGCTGAAACTGTCAGAATTTTCCTGGATACTTCCTGAATTCTACCGTTGGGTCGTTTGACGCCCCAAACAAGCTCAAAACTTGGATTTTTTCCAAGTACGACGTAGGAAATTCTTTTCTAATAAGGATAGAGGGGTCAATCATCAAAATCGAAGGTCGTATGAAGATTCTACAGCGTTTTTCCCAAGCATTATACTTCTAAAATTTTCTAGTATCGAGAATCTATAAAATTCTTTGTAAATTTTAGCATGGATGTGCTTATATAAGAATTTTGAAGAGTTCACATGTTATACCATGATAATAAGGAGTAGAAACTCACTTGATATGGTCCCAAACCAAAGGAGGAGTCTGGCCTTACTTCATTGCTTACTTATCCATCGATATCAAAAGATTCAGATTCTTCACAAAGTTTTTCAATGTGGAGCGCTTCGTCCAGCTCTTCATCCTCAAACTTATCTTCATCCTGTATATCCGCTATGTCTCTCAAATCCTCATAAGCATCAACATGGAAGAATTATTCGCACTCCTTTTCTTACAGACTATGGACTTTCACCTTCTATTCAATGTGGGGCGACGTAGTGTCCACTCAAAGGCGCATCACATGTACCTGCTGAAAGAAATAAACCAATTAATCAAGTCACGATAGTCATGCTTCTATTCAAGGAGATTAAAGATTAATGGCTTTGCATCTCAATAGCCCAAAACTACAAAGATGGCTTCAACTTCAACTCAGATTCTCGCTCAAACCCCAACGCTTCAACGACAATAAAGGACGACTCTAACTTTCATGACTTCCCTTGACCTGTCATGTTCTTGAAAGCATGGTCCCGTGAAAAAACTGAAAGATTATCTCCTTCCTGGAAGCGGATCCAAGTAAGGTATACTTGGGGACTGACGACTCCCTCACTTATAAAATTTTAACACAGTAACATCCTTCAACTATAAAGTCTGATCAACAACGGTACTAGCAACTAGACCTCTCTACATCAGTACTCACACGACTAGGAAGCCTCCTCTTCTTACCTGATCATATCCAGAACGGTAACTCCACTCTTGTTGATGCTACTTACTTCAATTATATGGTTTTACTATTGGAAACATACCAGACTTGGAAACCGCAACCGTCTCCTGTACAAAACAAACATCCAATGCCACAGTCGCGCCCTGATTCAGGCTTCTCCTCTCAACTTCCAAAATATTTGTTTACAGGTTGCTGGTCAGGGATCCAGTGATATGCTCACCATAAAATATTAACAAGCCCTGCCTCCTCCGATACACGCCCTGCCTTTTCCATTATGCACGCCCTATACCTCCAGCAAACGTTGATAGATACATTTTTGTGTCTTATTTGTCTCAATTCTTTATATTGATAATGCTCGATTGTGTACTAATTGTGTTATTTTATGTGTATGTAGTTTTTTGGAAATAAAGATTTTTTGAAAAATTGGCTTGAAAAAGTGTTAAAGGCACCCCATAAAATTTATAAAGGAACACACTTTATTCAAATCCAAAATGGGCGAGAAATACTTCTCGATATGAGATTCTGCGTGAAACTATTTTTGGACAAGATTATATTGTTTCTGTTTCAGTAAGAGTAGTACACAGGTTGCAAACTTGGAAGAAAATCAAAGCAAATCTCGGCCACAACTCATTCACGTAAAAAAAGAAAGGAAATAAAATCTACTCGGTTGATCTGTTTTTAAAACAAATATTGTATCTTGGTAATAAGAGAGATTTTATCTCCTTAAACATTCAAGGGTATATTCTCGAGTAGAATAAGTGAAAGAGTATTATACTCGGGATCAAATCAAGCAAAGTTAGGCCGAGAAGGAAAGAAATATGGCCGAGATCATTCTCATTAATAGAGAATATTTTTAAGGATTTGAGGAGATATTTTATATTTTTTATAAATAGGAGATCGATTGGAAAGGATTAGGGAGGTTGAGCTCTGCCAGATAAGAGAAAAAATTCACCCAGAAAAATTTGTTGTTGTAGAAGAAGAAGTTGAAGAAATCGTTACAAAAAGGTTGAAGAAATCGTGGACAAAAGGTTGAAGAATCTGTTCCTAAAAGTTTTAATCTTTGCAACGTTTATCTTCAGTTTGCAACACTTGATTTGTAACAGCGAGTATGTAGCATCCATACACTGTTGCAAACTCGTTGTTTTATAATTTTCTCTCCTTTTCATCTTTGTAAGCAATTTTGAGCCATGAATAAATATTTTAAGGTGTTATGTACCACGATGAGCTAATTCTCACTTAACTAAGGAAATGGAGGAAGCTACTTACGCATGATTGATGGGTAATATCCTTTAAATTATTTTCTTTATTCTAGTTTTATTATTGATTCACTTAATCACTGTTTTGCAGAGTTTTAATTCGATTACATGACTTTTCTAATTATTTGTTATTCAATTTGATAGGTTATACTTTGTTAAATCAGTTGATAATCTATGCTTAATGGGTACAAAAATATCTGAAAACATGACTGATTATTATTGAATTAAGATATAAAGGACTTAAAAGGTGACTAGAGTTTTGAATTATTTAGAGTATCATTCAATCATGAGTAGTAGTGGAATCCAAAGTCTTGGTTGTTTCTAAAATCTTGATATCACTTTCGATTTAGTTTACTTTATTTTTAGTATTAGAAATTAGGTCTAGAATCAATTCTTGATAAGTCCGAGTAACGAATCCTTACAACCACATCAATTTTTGACGCTGCCGACGCAGACTTGTTTTTAGATTTGTTTTAGGTTTTAGTTTTTAGTAGTTTCATTTTATTTTATTTTGTTTTATTTTACATTTTTGGGTATTTTTCTTTTCATTACAGGTTTTGGATCAAAAAGAAAGGTTGAGCTAAAGATTTTGGTGTAAAAACTTGGAGTCGAAAGATAAAGCGGAAAAGAACAGAGAAAAGACAAAAAATAAATAAATTAGACTTTACTTATTTTTGTTAGTTTTTTTTCCTTACTTCCATGTTTTGGAATTTTCATTTTTGTTGCTTGCTTCATTTTTTGTATTTTATTTATTTTTATTTAAAAAAAAATTACAAGTGCACACACCAATTTGCACCTTCGTCAGATTACCGATTTTTAGAAAAACCCGTGGATAAGTAAGCTGAACCCGTGCATTGGGCCTTATGGGAGTTACCAGCTGAAAGTCCACAAGCCTTAACCTTGTACCTTTGACCAGTCTTTGACTGTAGGTATATTTTGTTAAGGTAACCCAAGCTTACCTAAAATAGTGAACCCCAGTATTTGCATGTGCACATATTCTTGTTAAGCACTTGTATTCTTGCTATGCCTCGTTGGATTCGTGTAGGAGATACACTTGAAGAAAACTAACTTATCTTGTTTAAGTCCGACCGTTACACGGATTTAGGTGGTACATCTGTTTTTTCCGAAATGGGTGAGCATGAAGTCCATGTGAACAATACCCTTATAGATCGTATGAACCTATCTAAAGTAGTACGTGACCCAGGGGTAGTTTTACCAACCACATTGAAATTTAACATTAAACCTCGGACTATTGGCATGCTTAGTACAATTAGGGGAATAGAGAATGAGAACCCGTACACCCACATAAGAGACTTCGTAATGATTTGTGAAAAAAATGAGTTATCCGAATGTCTCCAAAATTTGCTTAGGTTGCGTTTGTTTCCCTTCTCTCTTGAGGATAAATCCAAAGAGTGGTATCATTTTATTCCTTCTAAAACAATCACCATCTGGGATGGTCTTGTAGAAGTTTTTGTTAAGAATTATACTCATACCATAAGAGTAATTCTATTCGTCAGTCTTTTCAAACCTTTAAGCAAAAACTAGGTGAAAACCTACATGAATATGTAGAAAGACCCCACATGGCCCAAATTTTATATAAGGTCCTAGATAACGAAACCCGTATGCATGAATAGACAATGAGTGGTGGAAAATTCACCCATCAGGACCCAGATACATGTTTTGACTCGTTCATCGAGTTAGCTGAGAAAACCAGGAATGGGCTTCAATGAGAGAACCAGAAATATCTAGGAATCTTATCCATAGGGTCTATAAAGTTGATAATGGGTCATATATTCTTAGGCGCCTAGAGGCCATAGAGATGAATTATGGGTAAAACCATGCTAGATACAAAGAGCAAGCCCATGCTCTTTATAACAACTCTAGGTTTGAAAACCGTCAGAAATTTGACCCATATTCAGAAACCTTTAACCCTGGTTGGAGAAACCATCCTAATTATTCCTGGTCTAAGGGACAAAATCAAGGTCAGTCTAGTAATGTTCAGGATCCCTCAGGTTTTGGCTATACTAAAAATCCTTCAGGTCCAGCCCAGTTTCAAAACCATCAGATACAAAAATCATGAGTTTAGAAGAGTCTCTATCCATGTTAGCTCTGAGCACTACAAAGTTTCAGCAATATGTTGAAAAAAGTTTACAAGATAATAAGGAGATGATTCAGGCTAACTATCAGGCTATTTCCGATTTACAAATCCAGGTTAGTCAGATAAATGAGTCTTTGAGAGAGAAAGGTAAGTTTCCTAGTCAGAAACAACCAAATCCTAGAGGAGTTCATGAAATATCTTCTGGAGAGAAACTGTTCAATCATGTGAATTCAGTTAAAACCCTTAGGAGTGTAAAGATAGTTGAAAATAAGGTAGCCATGCCTGATAGTGGACATACTATAGTTCTACCTTCTACTTCTTAAGAAAAGACAGTAGCTGAAGAGAATGAAAAAATTACTAAGGATTCCCAAGCATCTCCTAATAGGATTACCTTTGTTCCTAGAGCCTCATATCCATAGTTGCTAGCTCCAACAAAGAAGGAATCGACTTTCAAAGAGATAATGGAAATATTTAAGCAGGTGAACATCAACATTCCATTATTAGAAGAAATTAGGCAAATGCCTTCTTCTGCCAAGTTCCTCAAAGATATTTGTACATGAAAGCCTAAGCTTAATGTACATAAGAAAGCCTTTTTAGCTGGTCAAGTAAGTTAAATCCTTCTGAACCAAACATCCCCTAAGTATAAAGACCCTGGTTGTCCCACCATATCTTGTGTGATCGGTAATCACGTGGTTGATAAGGCATTTTTTAAATTAAGAGCTAGTGTTAACTTACTCCCGTCTCATGTGTATAATAAGCTAGGTTTTGGTAAGTTGAAACCGACCAAAATGACACTGCAGTTAGCAGATAGGTCTGTCAAGTCCCTCGTGGTGTCATAGAGGATGTTCTTATCGAGGTTGATAGGTTCATTTATCCAGCGTATTTTGTTGTTCTAGATACCCAGCCTGTTCAGGACCAAAATGCTCAAATACCAGCGATTTTAGGCCCATTTTTAGCCACATCTAATGCTTTCATCAACTATAGAACCGGACTTATGAACATATCTTTTGGTAGTATGACTAATGAACTAAATGTATTTAATGTTACTAGACAACCTTCTGAGATCAATGATTTAGAAGAAGCGAATATGATTAGCACTTTAGTTCAGGATCATTTGCACAACATTTTGTTTAGTAATTCCTTAGATGAAATTGATGATAACATTTTCTTAAGTCATATGTATGACCAGTCTCTAGAAGAAGCTCTCGAGTATTTTTCGGACTCTAGGGACCTTGAAATTCAAGCAATAGTTTTAGGACTATCTGAGAGTAATTTACCCTGAGTTTGGGGGTAGTGATGATTCTTGTAACTGTCGAGTATCCCTTTTGAAGTCCCTAACTTGGGACCCGAGCTTTTTCCGTCTAAGGTGTTACTTGAGTTTCTTTAGACTCCACAACCCGATCCTCATGATATTGTGCATGAGGATGTCCTGCTATTAGACACCCGTCGTTCGGCTGGACCTGTTTATCTAGACACTCATATGGAACCTAAATGGGCACCCTATATAGACCCAGTTGTCTTGAAAGAAACCTTAGATAAGTTTGTGCTCAGTTTATTTATTTGTCTGATCCATTACAAGTGTCTTATTTTGTGTCCGTTTTATTTATTATTGTTGACCCACAGTTGTTTCGGCTATTGGTATATGATTTTGAAAGGTGATTAGCCATTTTATGGTATTTGTTGTCTAGCTGAAGACTTTAAACTTAACACTTCTTGGGAGGTAACCCATTCTCATACGACACAGAATATCCTTCCTTAACTATTTTCTTCAATTGATAACAGTTTCTCCTTGTCCATGATTTTAATCATTTATTTTTAAAATATTGAGGACCATGTTAGATTTAAGTTTGGAAGTAAGGCATAAACTTTTAGTACAATAATAAGAACTCCAAAATTTAGAAACTTGTGAATAATCCAGGATGACACTTACCTTTCTAAGTTGATGGAGACAAAATTCTTGGTTGTAGGAGTTGAGGGACCCAACTAAATGGTCTATTCATAAAAGTACAAACCTCAGGTGTTAGAAATAACATGATAGTCGTCACCATATCTCGGAGTCGTCACCATATCACGTTCTGTTTTTATTTTTATAACTTTTTGTGTTTTTCTAAGTGATTTGGTGGGGTACTAGTATCACCTTGTTGTCGCCACTAGGATGAGTTAGAATGATTGAGATCAAACCCATTATTTTAATTGAACTTGACCAATAAAAAAAAGTTACACTTGGGTAGCAATATGGGTGTCTATCTCAATCCATTAGAGTTCATCTTGGCATGATGTTCATAAAGATATTCTTGGAAACACCATTCACCTTAGTCAACATGCACACACTTCTAGCTTCATATCCATCTTCTTAATCTATTCATGTGATTGTGGTTTGTTAGATTCCGAGTAACATGGTCCATTGTACGACTTTCTGAGTAGTTCTTTGTTTTCTTATATATATGAATTTTAGTATGCTTGAGTAAAACTCGTACAAAACAATTGGATTGAAAACATGGTAATTCCTCCCATAGCCGAGGAATTTTATAGCCAACTAAATAGCATGTTTAATGTCTTCCCTCAATCGTTCACAAGTATCTAGGTTTGGAGAATAGGTTTTGTGGGTACACCTTTTGTAAACCCTCACGAGACAAAACTCGTCCACTAGGGAAACCTAGGGGTTTAAAGGCTTGTTGCACACGCTAAGTGCAATCGCGATGCTTGCGACAGTGAGTTAGGATTAGATTTGCTCGAAGACTAGCAAATAATAAGTTTGGGGGTATTTGATAGACACATTTTTGTGTTTGATTTATCTTAATTTTTTATATTGATAGTGTTCGATTGTGTACTAATTATGTTATTTTATGTTTATGTAAGTATATTGGAAATAAAAATTTTTGGGAAAATTGGCTCGAAAAAGTGTTAAAGGCACCTGGAAAATTACTAAAGCACCCATGAAGAATTACTTAAGTCACCCCATGAAATTTATAAAGGCACCCACTTTATTCAAATCCAAAATGGGCGGGAAATACTTCCCGATCTTAGAATCTACGTGAAGCTGTTTTTGGACAAGATTATATTGTTTCCATTTCAGTATGAGTAGTACATAGGTTGGAAACTTAGAAGAAAATCAAAGCAAATATCGGGCACAACTCATTCACGTAAAAAAAGAAAGGAAAGAAAATCTACTCGGTTGATCTGTTTTTAAAACAAATATTGTATCTTGGTAATAAGAGAGATTTTATCTCCTTAAACATTCAAGGGTATATTCTCGAGTTGAATAAGTGAAAGAGTATTATACTCGGGATCAAATCAAGCAAAGTTAGGCCGAGAAGGAAAGAAATATGGCCGAGATCATTCTCATTAATAGAGAAGATTTTCGAGGATTTGAGGATCTATTGATATTGTATATAAATAAGAGATCGATTGGAAAGGATTATGGAGGTTGGGCTCTGCAAGAGAAGAGAAAAAAATTACCCAGAAAAATCTGTTGTTGTAGAACAAGAAGATGAAGAAATCATTACAAAAAGGTTGAAGAAATCGTGGCCTTTTGGTTGGAGAATCTGTTGCTAAAAGTTTTAATCTTTACACCGTTTATCTTCAGTTTGCAACACTTGATTTGTAACAGCGAGTCTGTAACATCCATACACCGTTGCAAACTTTTTTTTTTTTAATTTTCTCTCATTGTCATCTTTGTAAGTAATTTTTGAGCTATGAATAAATATTTTGAGATGTTGTATACCACGATGAGGTAATTCGCACTTAACCAAGGCAATAGAGGAAGCTACTTACGCATGATTGATGGGTAATATCCTTTAAATTTTTTTCTTTACTCTAGTTTTATTATTGATTTACTCAATCACTGTGTTTTCATATTTTTAACTCGATTACATGATTTTCCTAATTATTTGTGATTCAATTTGATAGGTTATACTTTGTTAAATCAGTTGATAATCTATGCTTAATGGGTACAAATAATATTTGAGAACATGACTGATTATTAGTGAATTAAGATATAAAGGACTTAAAAGGTGACTAGAGTTTTGAAATCATTAGAGTATCATTCAATCATGAGTAGTAGTGGAATCCAAAGTCTTGGTTGTTTCTAAAATCTTGATGTCACTTTCCATTTAGTTTACTTTATTTTTAGTATTAGAAATTAGGTCTAGAATCAATTCTTAATAAGTCCAAGTAACGAATCATTTTTACCCATATTACCAACACATTACACGTCACCTTCAGGCACCAGCTAGGTTCACTCTTCTATTCTTTGATGCTCCCGTTAGTACCTCTTCAATTTACCAATTCAGAAATTGACAACAATCAGCGAGGAACAAGTCAAAGCATCCTTCAGAAGAAGTGTTTTTCTATATCTCTACTATTACATACCGAAAGGGCACATCAATCAGAGACATGAGATATGACATATGGCTCTTACACTAAAGTCTACAGGATCTGAAAATTCACATGGGATTACTAATCACAAATGTTTACACATGGTTGGATAATCTATCCATCTCTGAATCAAGTGATTCTTTTTGCATATGATAACTTAGTCTCTTTGCTTCAAAAGTTGGGGTCAAACGTCAAAATCCGACATAGTACAAAATTTCAACAACTTCTGAAGATAATAGTGTACAAACTAGGGTTTCCAAACGGGATTCAGAAGATTCGGCTTTATAGAGACCTCATCCACCCGTGAACTTCCATCTTCTCAGATATACTATCATCTCAGGTCACACTACATCTCCCAAGAAGATCTCACAACACTATAAGACCCATCAACCTTTCTACGACAAGAACACTGGAGTCCACAACCAGCCTCACCTACAGTTCTGATCTACCATCAGCTTTTTCCGCCGGTTTCCAATATTTCTAAATTTGCTGCTACTAGCTATAACTAAATGCATCATCTCTAGGTGTCCTTTTTCTCATTTACTGCCTCTTTGCTGACATTATCACTAGTACTTGATTGATGCATACTCAAAACCTAAGCAAGCACCGGAACCAACTACTTGCTTACAAGAAAGTTCAAATCTAAGGCTTAACTCTGTATCAAAGACATTGTCTGAAGAAGACAAAGCTAACAATGCTTCTTGTTGGACACATACATGAAGAATGAATCCAGCTGACTTGATCCTCTATTTGAGATGAGGCATACCTGTTTCAAAAAATAAGAAAAGGAAAAAGCACCAACCATACCCCCTCCTTTCTCACAGGAAAGCTAGCATTCCAGACAAGAACGTGGACATTCACTAATCCTATCCAAGGTTAACACTAAGGGGCACATATCCTAATCTCGGAGAAGCATGATCTAAGTGCATCTTCTTATACTTATAGTCTATAATCTCTATATAATAAGTGTCAAGATCCTAGATGGATTTCCCACTAGTATAGATCAACTTGAGTCTTCTCTAGTGTCATTCCTATATCCCTCTCTAATATTCACAATATTTATATGCCATATTGAATCAGTCTCAAATCGTATAAATTCCACAACTGAATTCCTTGAAGTTGCTTCGCATGCGTATCAATGTTCCAGTAACATCTATCAAATATAGGAATAAATAATGCTTAATCCCCAAAATACACTCTAGCTTAACGCTTCGTTCACAACGAACGCTTCTCAAATTTCTCTCATGAGCTTAAACATGCTATTTTAGCGCTTTGCTCAAAGATACTCGACGAATTATGCGCCATTCCCCTTGGACGCGCCACAAACAAGAAGAATCGCCTTAAAAGACGCATTATGCCTCTGAACTACGCTAACCCTAGTCTTTTCTCCCATTAGCGCCAAGATAGCACTAGCTGATGTGGTGTTAATATAATGGTAAAAAAGGTTTGATTCTCAGACTTGTGAAGATTCGATTTCTAGACCTAATTTTTAATGACTAAAATTAAAGAAGATTAAAACAAAGTTGATATAAAATTGATGGGAGTAACTAGGGTTAGGGATTCCACTATTAACTAATATTTCAAGTGATAAAATCTTACAATTCTTGTATTCAACTTATTCTAAATATTGCCAAAGTTAGGTTTTTGAAAGAATAATTGTAAACCGAAAGTACGAGGCATCAAAAGTTTAAAACCAAGCATGACCCATCAAAAGAAAACAAAATTATTTGATAAAAAACATTTTTTTAAATTTAATACAAAGCAATTAATAATAAAAGAACTGTAAAAAAATAGATAAAATAGAAGTTACCACTTAATTATTGGAGAAAAAGCTTCCTCCATCGCCCCAGAGATGGTGATTAGCTCATTGTATTGGAAACACCCTCAAAAATATATGTCATAGATCAAAAAGTGCTTACAATGGTGAAATAATAGTAACACAGGAGAACAAAGACGCTTATAAGCGTTACATAGAAGTGTTCTCTGCGTTACAGAAGAAGGAAAAATAAACATGAGAAAAGAACGGACTTGAACTGTTTCAGAAATAGGACTGCTTCAGGGACTGCGTCAGCTACAGTTTTAGCGAATTTTCTGAGCGCCTTATGTTCTTCACCTTCTTCTTCACCAGCATAACTCGGGTTTTCTTGAAAAAAATTTCTCTGCTGCGGCTCTTCCCCCTCGCTTTTTCTTCGACTCTCTTTGCTTTATATAGCATTAGTAAACCCTAAAGATCCTTCTTAACCGATAAGGACTCCGAAAACTTATCCGAATCATACTCTAAATCCCTTTAACCAATTCCCAGGTGAAAAAGGATTCACCGGCAAAAATTTTGACTGCCAACCATTTTTTTCGGCAGAATTAATCCTACTTGACGTGTTTTGTTATCTTTTGAGTGTTTGGACAATTTGAGATACCAAGAACATGTTTAAAATCCTTAAAACTCGGTTAACAGAATCATACAGAAACTTTCTCACGCAACCAAAGTCTTCCCGCCATTTTGGGTTTCAAATTCAACGAAAGGTGCCCCCAATCCAAGAGTTGGGTGCCTTTATCAATTCTCCTCGGGTGCCTTTAGTAATTTTTTGGGTGCCTTTATCACTTTTCGAGCCGATTTTTCCGCAAATGTTTATTTCTCAAAAATACCTACAAAAACACAAAAAAACATAAAAAGTACCAAATCGAACACTATCAAAATAGATAATCGAGCGCAATTTAGACACAAAAATGTGTCTATCAAATACCCCCAAACTTACTATTTGCTAGTCCTCGAGCAAATCTAATAAAATAAAATAAAATCCTAACTCACTTTCACAGGAATCGCGACTACATTTAGCATATGTAATAAGCCTTTAAACCCCTAGGTGTCCCTAGTGGGCGAGTTTTGTCTCGTGAGGGTTTACAAGAGGTATACCCACAAAACCTTTACTCCAAATTTTAGCTACTCGTAACGATTGAGGATAGACATTAAACAAGATATTTAGTTGGCATACTAAATTCTTCGTCTATGGGAATCATTACCATATATGAGTCCAATTGTTGTACACGAGTTTTTACTCAAGCATACTAAAATTCATATATAAGAAAACAAATCTCTACTCAGATAGTCGTTCAACCACAATACTCAGAATCTATTAAAGTTATATCACATGAAAAGATTTATAAGATGGAAATAGACAAAATGAAGTTTGCGCGTGTTGACTAAGGTGAACGGTGTTTCCCATATCTGTCTGAAGGTCAGTACCAGGATGAATCCTAATGGATTAAGATACATGGTCTTATTCGTAACACTAATATCGATTCAACGGGTATAAACAAGGGTCCCACGATCGGTTTATTAAAAATAAAAAAATTATTAAATAAACTGACAACATCATTGGATCAAATTGAATCCAAGCGCATGGTCCTTATCAGCATCTTGTATGCTAGTTCTCATGGATCCTGCGTTCCACGCTTGCTTAGGCGACGGAGACAGGGAAAACACACACCAATTGCTATCAAAGTGTCAATACTCGATTTTGTTTTCTTTTTTCTCTTTTTTTTTGTTTTTTTTTCTTAAAATAAAGTCTAAATAATCTCAAACACTCTACTCCATCCTGGCGGTGATAACAATTCGATACTGGTGCCCCACCAAATCACTTAGGGAAACACAAAAATTGCAAAACTAAAAACATAAGGTGATATGGTCGAGATAGACTCAGAGATATGGTGACAACTATCATGTTATTTCTAACACCTGAATTTTTTTCTTTTATGAATAGACCATTTAGATGGGCACACCAATTCCTACAGAAAAAGAGCTAAATTTCCATCTACCTAGAATGGTTAGTGTCATCCTGAATTGTTCACAAGTTTCTAGACTTTGGAGTTTCATATTTCATTAAAAGTTTCTCCATTACCCCCAAACTTAAATCTAACATTGTCCTCAATGTTTCTAAAGATGAATGATAAAAAATATTAACAAGGAGAAACTGTTACCAATCGATGGAAAGGAGTTAAGGGAAGATGTTACGTGTCGCATGAGCATGGGTTACCTCCCAGGAAGTGCTAAGTTTAAAGTCTTCAGCTAGACTAAGAAAGAATTACTCACCTCATAAAATCATATATCAATAGTCGGAACAACTGTGGGTCATCTGAATCAAATATTGCTATCACAAATAAGAGAAACTGCAACAGGCCAAGAAAATGAACAAACCGAGCACACCCCTTTATCTAGTTTTCTTTTTAAGACAACTACATCTAGCTGTGGTTCAGGCTCAGGCTCTATAAAAGGGTCTAGATAAAATATTTTCATGGGGATGGATTTCCTTATAGGAAGGATCAACAGGATCAGGTTGTAAAGTTTGGAATAACTCAACTAAGAACTTAGAAACACATACTAATAACCTGAATAATTATAGATCCTAAAAGTCAATCATATTTGACTCACACAATTGACTACTATGAAGGTGGTCATTCTTAAATAAATGTGTCGATTCTAATTCCCTAAAGTAAATTAGGCTTAGTCTCAAAACTTAATAAATAACACATTTGAAATTCATACGTTCCACATATGGAAGAAAATATTTTGGTGGGAAAACAAAGTCAATCTTGGTATTACTTCCAAGGTAAATCACATCGACCAGAGGATGGGTTTCTAACAACTGAACTTCTTTCTGGACATCAACAGGCTCAGGAAATCTAGTTTGAGGATGATCTTGTAAAATGGTAGAGGTGCAAATGTCAAGTACCAAGTTAGGGACCTTTCTAAGAGTTTAAGGTAAAGCACAGGTAGAATGATAGTCACCCCCAAACTTAGAGTTTTCAGTGTCTTTAGATAGACTAGTCGCAATTTCCCTAATTTCTAGATCGTCAGATTCCCGAAAATGGTCAATTGCTTCTTCAAGGTTATAATTAGGTGGTGCACCCTCACTCATATTTAAAATCTCTACGAGTCTGTCTTTGTTATCTAAGACTATTGTTTCTAAATCGTAGGACTCTAAAACAGTATTCTCAGGATATACCCGTTCCTTTAAACCATTATCGACTTCAAAACAAGAAAATTCTACATCGTCTAAAATAGTGGTATCTCTAGTCAAATCCTCTTCCTTTTGAATATGTGAAAAATTATTTGGATTTGAACCAGAAATAACACTAACATCATGAAACACAATTGGAGTGACAATTTCTTGATCCCTCTGTCTGTATATTTCAAGTTCTTCACCAATACTATCCTCATCATCATAATAATATGAAGATATTTGAACCTCGTCTAAATAAGTAGTGTTACCAATTCTATCCTCGTCCTCTTGACTAGGTGAATAACTATCAAGGGTAGCACTATATTGGAAATTAAGATTATTTTGAGCAATATTATTCTTTGCAAGATTTTCATTTACACTTAATGCAAATCTTTTTGTATTTTCAGCCAACTGCTTTAGGGATTCGTCTAGAGAAAGAGTTGGACTACAAATTGTTCCCCCCCAACGTAATACGAACCTATTTGTATTCTCAGCTAACTGCTTGAGGGATTCATCTAGAGAAACAGATGGGTCATAAGGAGTACTAGATAGCAACTGCTCGTGTGATTCCTTTAGAGGCACAATAGGTTCATTACAAGGACTACCAGCTTGCATCTTCTTTAGGGAATCCCTCTAAGACAAAGAACTTGAATCATCATAGGGAGTACTAGATTGCATCTTCTTTAGGGCATCCCTCCAAGACAAAGAACTCGAATTTTTATCATGTAATTCTTCTAGAGAAGGATTTGGGTTATCATAGGGAGTACTAGATTGCATTTGCTTTAGGGCATCCCTCCAAGACAAAAAGCTCGAATTTTGCTCATGTGATTCTTCTAGAGAAGGATCTGGGTTATCATAGGGAGTACTAGATTGCATCTGCTTTAGGGCATCCCTCCAAGATAAAGAACTAGATATTTGCTCATTTTCATGTTCATATGACGGTGTGTATATGAATAGTAATTGGGATCACCCTGGTATGAGCAATAACCACCAAAAGGTTGATGGCGGTCCCGAGTACTATCTACACCATGTTGATAGTACAAATAATGAGTCGGATATTCATTGTATTGGTCCTCATAATACTAGTTCGACATTTTCTAAAAACTTTCTAATATATTTACAAAAAAAAAATCTAAGAAAATAAATCCTAATAGGAAGGGGTTCTAAACATATCACAAGCAAGGCTAACTCAACCAAATCAAACCAATTAAATCTAGCAAAAAAAGCATGGCGGCTCCACATAGATCGTTTCTAGACTAACTTCTATTCTTTCGAAAGGCAACTAGTTACAATTTTAGCAAACCTCTTAGAACGATCCGAATTAGATTAAGTCGAAGAGAAACATGATAAGCTCTAAGGAGGTTTGATAACCCTGTCTCTTTGGCACTTTTCCCTCTCTAATCAACTTAAAATAATCTTCCTGAACTTTGAGTTAGGCTAATAAAGTAACCAGTATAGTCCTTTTAAACGAGTTTCCTATAAGCTCGTTACCCTATCGGTCTCTTTCTAGTCAAAATTTTAAGGTTTAGGTTCACGTTTGGTAACGTGTTCCTAAAGCAGGCAAGAAGGAAACAATGATGAAATCTGAGTCCTTATCTTGTATGGCCAGTTCTTTCCCTTTACTAGAAAAGTAAGTCCGTTTTCAGTTCCTCAACATATATGCATACGAAGGAATACAGTAAACCCACTTGCAGGGGATTCGTGGCTTGATCGGGTTTTACCTCCCGTACCAGACGGGGGATGAAACGGTTGTAGTCGACTCGGGCCATCGACTCCTGTGTCAGTGTACGGACATGAGGGGCCAAGACAATATCGTAATTGTCGTCCTTCCATGTAGCAGTTTATATTTAAATTACCCTTCCGTAGGGTTTAAAAATAATAAAATGTCCAAAGTCCAAAATAAAGTCCAAAAAGTGTCCAAAAATAAAAGAAAAATTACAGAAATAATAAAAATTCCTAATACAATTTTCTAAACAAATAAAATCTTAAGAAAAATAAAATTCTTTGTCTTCTTCTCCGTTCTTTAAGCTTTAACTTTTAACTCCAAGTCCATAAATTTAACTTCAAGTCTTTAATCACCAAAGTCTTTGGCTTTATTTCCTTTCAATCAAAGATCCAAACCTGTAGCAAAAAGAGAAATACCCAAAGGTTAAAACAAAATTGATTTAAAATTGATGGGAGGAACTAGGGTCCCACTATTAACCAATATTTCAATTGAAAAAATCTTACAATTCTTGTATTCAACTTATTCTAAATATTGCCAAATTTAGGTTTTTGAAAGAATAATTGTAAATCGAAAGTATGAGGCATCAAAAGTTTAAAACCAAGCATGACCCATCAAAAGAAAACACAATTATTTGATAAAAACCATTTTTTTTCAATTTAATTCAAAGCAATTAATAATAAAAGAATTGTAAAAACAATAGACAAAATAGAAGTTACCACTTAATTATTGGAGAAAAAGCTTCCTCCATCGCCCCAGAGATGGGGATTAGCTCATTGTATTGGAAACACCCTCAAAAATATATGTCATAGCTCAAAAAGTGCTTACAATGGTGAAATAATAGTAACACAGGAGAACAAAGATGCTTATAAGCGTTACAGAGAAGTGTTCTCTGCGTTACAGAAGGAGAAAAAGTAAACAGGAGAAAAGAACGTACTTGAACTACTTCAGAAATAGGACTGCTTCAGGGACTGCTCAGCTACAGTTTTAGCGACACTTTATGAGCGCCTTATGTTCTTCACCTTCTTCTTCACCAGCATAACTCGGGTTTTCCTGAAAAAAAATTCTCTGCTGCGGCTCTTCCCCCTCGCTTTCTCTTCAACTCTATTTGCTTTATATAGCATTAGTAAACATTAGAGATCCTTCTTAACCGATAAGGACTCCCAAAACTTATCTAAATCATACTCTAAATCCCTTTAACCAATTCCCGGGAGAAAAAAGATTCACCGAAAAAAATCTTGCTGTCAACCATTTTTTTCGGCAGAATTAATCCTACTTGACGTGTTTTGTTATCTTTTGAGTGTTTAAACAATTTGAGATACCAAGAACACGTTTAAAATCCTTAAAACTCGGTTTACAGAATCATACAGAAACTTTCTCACGCAACCAAAGTCATCCCGCCATTTTCGGTTTCAAATTCAAAGAAGGATGCCCCCAATCCAAGAGTTGGGTGCCTTTATCAATTATCCCTGGGTGCCTTTAGTAATTTTTTGGGTTCCTTTATCACTTTTTGAGCCGATTTTTTCGTAAATGTTTATTTCTCAAAGATACCTAAAAAGCACAAAAAAACATAAAAAGTACAAAATCGAAAACTATCAAAATAGATAATCGAGCGCAATTTAGACACAAAAATGTGTCTGTCACTAGCCACTTGTCTTAGCACCACTTTGGCACTAATTCCTTACCCTAGCTGAAAGCGCTAACTCCTCTTAGTTATCGCATCTTAAGCTAGCACGTCCATGGATGGCAAGTCTCTATCCTAGCGCGTCTATGAGCTAGAGCCTTCCTTGGCCTAGCAAGTCCCTAACCTAGCGCGTCCTGAGAGCGCCTCCCTTGGATAGCACGTTCCGTAGCTAGCGCGTTCCATTCTAGCGTGTTCCATCCTATCTCTTTCCATCCTTTCGCTTTCTATCCTAGCGCTTTCCAGCGTAAGCATTCCATCCCACAAGTGCTTCCCAGCACAAGCTTCCCAACTAACTAGCTTCCTTTCCGCAAGTACTTCCTTGAATTTGGCACAAGTGCTAGCCTTGATAAATACTTCCCTCAGAAATGCGCCATTCTTTTCAATACTGGCCTAATACCAACACCAATTTCATATGATTAATAAGCCTTCATGCTTAAGAAACTCTTCACAATCTTAGCTTCAAATTTCTTTCGGGTTTATACTAAGTTACTTTGGAGCTAATACTTAGCCATTAGATATACTATGTTACTCCTAAGCTACTACATGACCACTGAACTTACTAGACTCGACAATAACCATTCTGATTATCAATCTAGTGAGTTGTGCAACTTGCCTCACCTACTTAGCAAGTCATTGACTTGACTTGAACTAATCAAAAGTGATAGTCCACGACTCCACTATTTGCACGAGATATCAAATACAACACATGGGGGGATTCTCATTGGGGTATTGGTCTGGCGGTCTATGGAAATCGTGCGTTGTGGAAACACATCCATGAATAAGAAGGTAACAAGAAGTCGGATGGTTACAGAGCAATTGAGAGGATGAGGAGTATTGGTAATACAGGTCTTCCTTATTTTACGGACATAACCCACTACAATCTCCACAATCATCACTTCTCCACCTCTCCCTAACTTCCACCACTTATGAGAAATCAGTGTGTCTCATTTGAATTATAAATATATGACTCTCATCTATTCGAAACAAGACAACAGGACATAAGAAACTAAGACATACAAAATTAGTGATTCATCTCAGAGATAATCCTTTCTTCTTCATGCACTATTATCACACTGATATTTCTCAACCTTCTTTGTTTCCTTCCACTAAAACCTAACCAATCTTCTCCACCTTTGTAGTTGAAGCAGGACTTGAACGACCATATTTTTTGTTTAGGTTCGTCTTGTTCGATTTTGATCTCTCAAACCTTCTGAAAGTAATCATTTGTAGTACATTTGTTTTCATCATAAAATAAGAAGCCTTCTCTCGGTCATATACATGGAACTCTTCACATACAATAATACACATCAATCACAACATAAAGATTCTTGCACTCTGATCTTAACATTTTATCTATTTCCTTCCCTAAGACCTACCAATTCTCCTCCTTTGCCACTAAAGCAAGATAGGAACGGCAATGTCTTGGTTTAGGTCAGTCTTATACGACTTGATATCTTGAATCTAAGTACTTCTACAGTAAATTTGATTTTATCCCGAAATATCTTGGAATTTTATTATTTACGATTAGTTATATATTAGGTTACTCGGTAGTTAATGTAGGGTATCTACGATGTTAATATCATTTAGAAAACCCTATCTCTCGTCATTTCTAAAAATAAATACTTAGTTTCAAAAAAAGCACAAACAAATTTTACTTTGAAAATGAAAATTCAAACATGTAAAAAACAGAGAAACTAGTTTAACTTCGTAACCTTACTATCATAAACATGGGATTTGTATGGAAAAATAAATAAATAATGATAATTAGAATTACATTAAGAATTGTAAAGATTCAATCCTTTATATGGTGACCGGTTTACGGTTATGCTATCTTCGCTAATATTTACTATACTAGTGTAAGTAGACTCATTCCTTAAATTCAGGGATGGAACTAAAGGGAAGTTAAGGACGGCTCCTGCCTCCTCTAAATCTTTTATAATCTCATAAATACTATAGTATTATTGAGAGATGGAAGAGAAAGAGAAAGAGAAAGAGAACTCTTGTTCATTAGAGATTAGTTATTAGTTACATATTATATAGGTTTAAGCCTCTATATATAGGATATAAGGTAAACCCAAATTACGTCTATATGGGCCTCACACACATGGGCCAAAGGCCCTATAACACTCCCCCTTGTGCGGTCCAATAATATTACTTCATATGTAATGTACTTGGAATATAGTTCTCCGGATATAGTCCTTCACATGTAGTTTTCCCCTTGATGACCAATGTGTCTAAATCTATTGCCTCATTAAAACCTCGCAAGGAAAACCCAAAGGGATAAAGCCCAAACTTAGGAAAAATAATATAGTATTAAGAAAACTTATAATAGAGTTGGACCCACATATGTTTCCTTGTTAAAACCTTGACAAGGAAAAACCCAGTGGGATAAAATCTTGGCAAAGGGAAAAGAGTACGACGTAATAGTCCAGAAGTATGCCTTTGTCGAATACCCATACATAGCATCCTTTCTACGTCTTATGGGTGATTGGTAAAAATCAATAATTGATGTGTAATAGTAATACCATTACTACTAGTCACCTTGTGTTAAAAACTATTGCGATACTCCTTGATTTGTTGTGCTGATTATGAAAGTGGTTTCGCTTAGCAACTATCGTGTTTTATTTCTTTGTTTCCGATATTGTTCAGTAATATCAGTGTGATATACAGGTCCTCAACATTCAACATGTACGTAGTTTAGATGTTGTTGTCTCACTAAAAACCTTGTCGAGTAATAAAAACCCTATGGGAAAAAATGATCTCGATCGAAGGAAAAAAGGGTACAACACAACTTCATATTTTAAAGTAAATATGTCGACATCATATCCTTGGGTCCTCCCTATGATTCGGCATCTCCACCTGATTCTATTCAGAGGAGTTTCCAGACAGTTTCTTTAGTCATATACTTTCTGAAAGTGAATAAAGGTGATGAATTTCGTGGGATACAATATTATTGTACCATCATAATCAACAACTTTTAGATTGCATTTCCTTTAACAGTCCTCTTTATGTTTTGTATGGATAAAGAAAAATCATGTCAATGGTTCCTGTTAAGTATATGGTTACATTCGTTATATGATTCCAAAGATGTTGCTTCGGCACTATGCTATATCTAGCTAACAAGTTCACTGAGGATGAAATATTTGGTCAAGTACAATATGCTAAGTACAACAATGCGTATATTGCACTTAGATAGGGAATTTAATCTTGTAACACATCTTCGTCATCTTCATTTAGAAGAAAAGGTCATTTACTTAATTTGAACCTTAACTAATCATGGGAGTGCTATCAAGATGCTTGTGCTTGTTAAATTTCCTAACAACTTTTGACATATGCAAACTGGTGGAGTAATATACCACAAGCTCGGTATTCGATCAATCTTTCCCCAGATTTTCATCTCAAATTTGAATTTTAAGCATCTTGTAAAATCTTTTATTTCATTACGAGTACATACTATGTCTATAACATCGACACAAATAATTCAATTAAAAATAAGGAACATTTTTGTGAGTACGTAGGGAAAAATACCTTACTTGTTTATTCCTTCCTAATCAAATAGTCACTTAGACGGTGTTTATGCATAAATAATTACCCCATGTTTTAGGGTGAAAACAAATGTACTACAAAATGGTACCTTCAGGTAGGTTCAAGAGATCAAGCTCGAATAGGACGAGCCTAAACCAAGATATGACCTGCTTCGATCACGAAGGTAGATAAGATTGGGTAGGTCTAAGGGGAGGGAAGCAAAGAAGGTTGAGAAGTCTCAGTGTGATGAGTAATTATAATGTGTAATGAAGAATGGATTATCTCTAGGATAAATCGCCAATTTTATATATCTTGTCTCTTAGTTCTTTCTATCCTTGTTTCGAATAGATGAAGCCATCTATTTATAGTTTGGAGGAGACACACTGATTTTTCGTAAGTGATGGAAGTTAGAGAAGAAGTGGAGGAGTAACGATTGTGGAGATTATAGTGGAGTCATATACGGAAAAGTATAGAGGACTTGTATGAACACTACTCCTTATGCTGTCAACTGCCCTGTAACTGTCCCACTACTAGTTACCTTCTTGTTCGTGGATGTGTTATCACAACGAAGGACTTCCATAGACCACCATACCAATACCCCAATGAGAATCCCCCCAGTTTTTGTATTTGATATCTCGTGGAAACAGTGGATTCGTGGACTATCAATTTGTTTTAAGTCAAGTTATTGACTTGCTAAGTCAGTGAGGCAAGTTGCATAACTCACTAGTTTGACAATCAGACTGATCAATACTGAGTCTGGTAAGTTTATTGGTTATGTACTATCTTTGGAGTAATATGGCATAATTTTAATGGCCAAATGTTAACTTAGAAGTGACTTGGCATGAATATGGAAGATGTTCAAAACCAAGATTGTGTGAAGCTTCTTAAGGACAAGTTGTAGCGCGTTTAAGAACGAGGCTTGATAGATAACCATATGAGGATAACGTTAGCATTAGGGCAGCAATTTAAAAAGAAGTGTGGCTCGTCCCTTAGGGACCCAACCTAGATGAGGCTGGCACTTTTGAGCTATCACAAAGTATGGCGCCTCCCTTGGGGACGCAACGCAAATATAGTTAACGCTTTCGAGCAAAGTGTGGCGCGTCCCCTGGGGAAGCGACCTAAAATAAGGCTAGCGCTTTCTGATCTTAGCGCAAAGTGTGGCGCGTCCCTTGGGGAAGCAGCCTAAATAAGGTTGGCCCTTTCGAATCGATGCATAGTGTTGCAGGTCCCTTCTGGACGGTGCTAACGCTAGCTTTTAGCCTAGCGCAAAAGTGTGGTGGGTCCCTTGGGGACGCAACCTGGATGAGACCGGCACTTCGATTTAGCGTATATTTTAGCGTGCCCGTTGGGGCGCGGCCTAAATAAGATTAGCGTTGGCCCTAGGGGTCAGCGCAATAATGTTATGGCACGTCCCTTGGGGACGCAAACTAAATAAGGCTAGCGCTGGTGCTTTACAAAGCACAAAGTGTGGTGTGTCCTTTAGGGACGCGACATGATGAGATAATGCTAGCCTGGTGCTAGCGCAGAGAAGATAACGATAGCCTAGTGCTAAGGCACAACGTGCTCATTTAGAAGAATAACTCTTTGATTGTGGCGCATCCAAGAGGAACGACGCATAATTTATGGCACATCCTTGAGAATAATACTAAAATGGCACATTTTAGGAACAGGACGGCGGATTGTGATGTGTTCTTTGCGAGCAAGATATTAGGCTAGAATTCGTTCTTAAATATCAGGCATTAGCTATTTTCAGAATTGATAGATGTTATTGGAACATCGATGTACATTCGAGAAAAGATCAAGGAATTCAGCTGTGGAATTTATCCGGCTTGAGACTGGTTCAATATGACAATATTGTGAATATTTGAGAGGCTACAATATCAGTTTAAAATGCCTATATCTATTTGTAGAGACTGTATTCTTAATTCGCCTGTGGAATAAATGTAGAGATTCAATATTTCATATTTTGATATAAGGCTAGAAGTATGGGCATAAATATGCGCATATACTTCTATATTCATGCTGCTAGGCAGAGGGCGATTTATAATTCTATCCCTCGTCAAAAACTCACCATCTACATTAAGTCCTCTACTTATAGTAATTATATATGCATAATTAAAATTTTAAGAGTATAAGAAGATGTACTTAGCTTCTAGTTTCTAGGTATTAGGATAAGTGCCCCTTAGTATTAACCTTGGCTAGGATTATTAGATGTTCACGTTCTTGTCAGGAATGGTTGCCCGTGAGCAGAGAGAGAATATTGGCGTTAAACGTCCTTTGGTTTTGAGTACGCAGTGATCAATTGCTAATGATAGTGTCAGTAAGGCGGCAATAGATAAGAGATAGAACACCCGTAGACGATGCTTTGAGTAGTATCTAGTAGCAGCAAAGTTTGAGATAGTGAAAACCGACAAAAGAAGTTGATGGTAGATCAGAATTGCGGGTGGGGTTGAAAATGGACTCTAGTGCTCTTTTCGTAGTCTTGATCGTGTCAATTCTTAGGTACAAAATATTTCGTTGGTCTAATCTTGTATTGGCGAAAGCACTGAACAACAGAGCGGTAACATCAGAAGTTAGGACGGCATGGTCACAACAGTGGAGCATACAAGGTTGATGGCGCCTTTTAGTCTGGTGAGATATTTTTGGGAGATGCAGTGAGACCTCAGATTATAATATGTCTCAGAAGATAAGACTCCACGAGCAGATAGGGTCTCTATAAAGCTGAGTCTTCTAAATTCCGCCTAGAAACCCTAGTTTGTACACCATTCACTCCAGAATATGGAAAGTTTCATACGGTGTCGGATTTTGATGCTTGACCCCAACTTTAGAAGCCAGGAGACCAAGCTATCATATTCAAAAAGAATCACTCGATTCATAGTTTTCCAGGTCAGCCAGCCTTGCGTAAACATTTGTGATAAGTAATCCCGTGTGAATTTTTGGATTCTGTAGACTTTAGTGTAAGAGCCATATTTCTTAGCTCATGTCTCCAATTGATATGCCCTTTTGGTATGTTGTATCAGGGACATAGATGAACACTTCTTATGAAGGATGCTTTGCACCATTCCTTACCGATTGCTGTCGATTTCCGAGTTTGTAGAATAAAGAGGTTATAGTAGGAGTAACAACGATAGAGTAGGGATGCAGACATGACTGTTGTTGGGAGATGGCGCTGTGAGATGTTGTTGTAGTAAAGATGTTGGCTTCATGAGGATGTTATCTCTACGAATAGCGTCTCAGCTTCTGTGAGAAACTACAACTTTGATTAAAATTCCTTATTTTGTGGTAGGAGCTAGTGCTAGAGAAGAAAGCGGGTGCTGGAGGTGCAGGGCATTGCACACTGGAAGAGGCACGAGTAGGATTTTTATGGTGAGCATATCACTGGATCCCTAACCAGCAACTTGTAAACCAATATTATGGAAGTTAAGAGGAGAAGCCTGAATCTGAGGTGACTGTGTCATTGGATAATCGTCCTGAGATGGAGATGGTTGTGGTTTACAAGTCCGGTGCATGTCTAACAACAGAATCGTGTGGTTGAAATAAGTAGCAATTGTTCTGGATGTGATCAGGTAAGAGGAGAAGGCTTCCTAGTCATGTGGGGTACTGATGTAGAGTGGTTTTGTTGATGACTCTGATATTTTAGTGACTTGGTTTTGGGGATCACTTTGGTTAGAATAGATTTGGATTGATTTTTCTAACGAACCAAGTCCCCGAGTGCAGAACATCCAAGATATGTTCATTTACTAGACATAGTGATACATATTGAATGGGTTCATGACATCCACAGGTGAATTATGTTGCATATACTTCAGGTGTCTACTTAGAGGGTACTGATGTTTCATGCTCACTTGGGTGGCGTAATGAATTAATCTCCGACATTATATCCTCCCACAAGTGATGAGGTTTTATTGCATAATAGGCAAAATAGAAAAGATGAGGGTGTGGGTGTTACCTTGCCGTGAGGTTGTGAATTTTGATGTATACGGTTTTGTTGCTAGTACCATTGTTGGTCAGACCTTCCATTTGAAGGATGTGACTGTGTTGAATCTCCAAAAGTGAAAGATCCTTCAGTCCCCAAGTGTAACTTACTTGGATCTATTACCAGGCAAGAGATAATTTGATGTTGTCATCACTGGTCCATGCCTTCAAAAAATATATAGGGCAAGGGAGGTCACGAAAGTTAGAGTCGTCCTTTGTTGTCGTTGAAGTGCTGGGAATGGGGAAAGTTTTTGAATTAAAATTGAATATGTTGTTGTCGTCTGGGATGTTGGATTGCAACAGGGTTTCTCTCCAACCTCGTGCCTTTTCATGCTCTTTAGGTTCACATTCTTATTGTATTCCTCTAGATATGGTAATAGGATGATGCATCCTTATGGTCGCAATTCTTCTTTAATCTTCTTGACTCAGAGCATACCAGAGTGAAGTGCGTCCCTGAGTGGATACTACTCCTGTTGTTGTTGATAGTCCCCAGTCTATAAGAAAAGGACCTTGAATGATTCTTCCATATTGATGCTTTTGAGGCTTTGGGAGACACCGTGAACATAGAGGATTAAGACAAGTCTGAGGATGAAAAGCTTGAAGAAGCATCCCGTACTGACGAACTTTACGAAGAATCTGATTCCACTATTGTTGATAAAGAAGTAAACAATAGATATTGGATCCTTCTCAAGTAAGTTTCTTATCTTTATGACCATGATAGAACATGTGAGTTTTTCAAACTTCTCATGCAAACATAGCCATATTCGAATTGACAAAAACTTTATGGATTTTCTTCATTAGAAAATTTTAGAAGTATAGTGCTTGGGAAAATGCTGTAGAATCTTCATACGACCTACTTTTTTGATGATTGACCCCTCTATCTTTATTAGAAAAAAAATTCCCACTTCGATCGTGGAGAAAATCCTAGTTTTGAGGTTTTCAGGGGCGTCAAAACGACCCAATAGTAAAATTCAGGAAGTATCTAGGAAACTTTTGATAGTTTTCAGACGTGATGTCGCTCACCATTTCGGCCATAACTCTTAGTTCGTTTATCCGATTAGTGTGCCCTTTTAGTATGTTATAGTAGACACTCAAATGAAAAATTTGACTTAAGAATTATATTCAGATTCCTCATCAATTGTCGTCAGCTTCAGAGTTTCTAGGAGGCAGTGTAAACGGTTTCTGACGCGGTTTTTGTGAAACATCTTGTAATGGGTTCGATCCATAAAATATTTTAAGTACTATTTTATAATGAATGTATATGACATTTATGAGTATTTATAGTGATTTTTATGCTTCATGCTCAAGAATATTTTGTTTGAGAGGTTCTAACCTAATATGCATGTAACCTCTCTACTTTTAGGGGGAGAATGACCGAAATCAGAGAGATGAGCTTACAAGTGGAGGAACGAGATTTACCATTGATACCCATGTAGATGATATCCACTCCCATATTGAAAATAATGAGCGTATTCCTGCTCACATATGTTGAGGATAGTGCTTCCACTGGTGTTGATATGCAGAACAGTGGTGTAACAGAGAATGTGTCGGTTGAGTATCTTGATGAGGGCACTAAAGTTGATTTCCACCTTGATAGAATTCTTCATGAGTACTCATGTATCGGAGGTTTCACCATTCCATCTGTTTATACTGACTTTTAATGATCTCTCTCCCTCAGAGTGAAATCTCTGGAGTCGTCCTCAAAAACGGGAAGAAGCTAAAGATGAAAATGAGAATTCTGATCTTGACATTGCATGGCTTTGTCGTCATCTATGATTTTTATGGGAGAGTCTTGAAGTATGTGGATTTGCAGGATTGGATGCAGTGATCAAGGATAGAGGTGAGGTTGAAAGGATTTTCATGAGTTGAAGCTTGCAACAGAGGTTCTTGAGAGGGAAGAGAAGGGAAGAATCTGACCCAGAAAAGGATGTAATGACGCGTCCTTGGGGACGCTCCATAGGGGATGGCGATGACCCAGGGAAGGGATTGCTCTGGCCCAAGATGCAATGATGCGTCTTTGGGGACGCTCTCATCAGAGGCTGGCGCTGACCCAGGAAAGGGATGGCTCTGGATTTTGTTAATATCGGTGTAGAGTTTTTTCTGGGACGTGGAGCAGAGCTTGTCCCTGTGATGGTGTTGAGACTAAGGCTGGAGTTGGGGTTGAGGCTGATGGTGAGCGTTCAATTCGTGACTCTTGCTGAGATGAAACCTTCATCTTGACCCCTTTATTCTCACAACACCTCATGGATGATTGGATATTGTATTGCTTACTGACCATAAGGTTGATCCAATAGACACCTCTACAACTTTTGGTCCATGAATCGGCATATGTAGTCATCGGGATATTTGCATTCTCTTTGGAGCAATCTTCTCAGATATGAGAAATTTCTATCCACATCATAGAGGGATAATAAGAAGAGATATCCCCTAGCGAATGGTTCTTTTGGATGGCGGGAAGGTGTGGAGGTTGGTGCTGATGAAGTGTGACTGGACCCTTCTTTCCTAGATATTGTAAAAGTATCTCCAGATCTTCATGGGTGACAAGGTTGGATTGTTGGCTCCTTGATTATCCTCTTTGATTAATGACCTCGTCATTGTATTGAATGTTGATTCTGGAGATGTTGACGTTGGTAGTCTTGGAATCGTTGATTGCTGCAATCGTGACAGATTGGTTATGGAGAGAGTTGTTTCATGAGGGTCTCGAGATAAGTAAGCAACTCTTTCTGAGAGGTAGCCATGTCTTTTTATATTCTCGCAAGATTCTCCTGTCTCTGCATAAGATTAATAATGTTGAGCGGCTTCGTGTATTCCTAGTGTTTTCAGCAGTCATGTCACCAAATGAAGGTGGGATGGTGGCGTCATTATCAATATTGGCGTGAAGAAGGGTGGCTGTAGTAGGAGTAATTTTAGAGCTTCCACCACTAGCATTACTGGGGTTTGGATTAGCAGTAGTAACTGCTTCTGACCTAAGATCCACTATTTGAATGATTAAAAAATTGGTTTTTTGTAATCAAAATGTTGATCTCCCGATGTGGTCGCCAATTGTTTTAGAATGAAAAGAAATATACTGAAAAATTGTACTTTCAGGTAGGTTCGAGGGATCAATCTCATACGAGGTATCCTAAACCAATAAATGGTCATTCACGTCATGCTTCAATCATAAATATGGAGAAGATTGGGTAGGTCCTAGAGAAAGAAAACAAAAAAGGTTGAGAAGTCTCAGTGTGATGAGTAATTGCAGTGTGTAATGAAGAATGGATTATCTCTATGATAGATCGCCAATTTTGTTTATCTTGTCTCTTAGTTCTCTCTATCCTTGTTTTGAATAGATGAAGCCATCTATTGATAGTTTGAAGGAGATACATTGATTACTCGTAAGTGGTGGAAGCTAGAGAAGTAGTGGAGGAGTAACGATTGTGGAGATTGTAGTGGAGTCATGTCCGAAAAATATGGAGAACTTGTATGACCATTACTCCTCGTGCTCTCAACTGCCTATAACTGTCCCACTAGTTGTTAACATCTAGTTCGTGGATGTGTTGTCACAACGCACGATTGTCGTAGACCGCCAAACCAATACCCTAATGAGAACCCCCCCATGTGTTGTATTTGATATCTCATGTAAATAGTAGAGTCATGGACTATCACTTTGTTTTAACTTAAGTCAAGGACTTGCTAAGTCAGTGAGGCAATTTTTTACGCAATTCACTAGATTGACAATCATACTGATCAATACTGATTCTGGTAAGTTTAGTGGTTATATACTATCTTAGGAGTAACATGGCATAATTTAATGCCCAAATGTTAGCTTAGAAGTGACTTGGAATATATTTGGAAGGTGTTCGAAGCCAATTTTGTGTGAAGGTTCTTAAGGACCATTTGTAGCATATTTAACAACGAGTCTTGATAGATAGCCATATGAGGCTAGCGCTTGCATTATGCCGGTGCTTTGTAAATAAATGTGGTGCGTCCCTTAAGGACGCAGACTAGATGAGGCAAGCGCTTTTGAGATAGCACAAAGTATGGCGCGTCCCTTGGGGACACAACGCAAATATAGTTAGCGTTTTGGAGCAAAATGTGGCGCGTCCCCAAATAAGGCTAGCAATTTCCGAGATTGCGCAAAGTGTGGCGCGTCCCTTGGGGACACATCCTAAATGAGGTTTGAGCTTTCGAATCGGCGCAGAGTGTGGAAGGTCCCTTGGGGACACTGCTAACAATGGCTTTTAGCCTAGCGCAAAAGTGTGGCGCGTCCCTTGGGAACGCGACCTGAATGAGACTAGCACTTCGAGTTAGTGCAGATTGTGGCGCATCCCTTGTGGACGCGGCTTAAATAAGATTAGCGCTAGCCATTGGGGTCAGTGCAACAATGTTATGGCGCGTCCCTTGTGGACTCAGCCTAAATAAGGATAGCGCTGGTTCTTTGGCCAGCAGAATGTGTGGTGCGTCCCTTGGGGACGCGACCTGATAACCTAGGGCTATCCTAGTGCTTAGGAACATCATGCTTCTTTAGGGGCATTGTTCTTTGATTGTGGCGCATCCAAGAGGAACAACGATTAATTTATGGCACGTCCTTGAGCAAACTGCTAAAGCATTATATTTTAGGGTCAGGACTTGTCGGTTGTCATCCAAGCAAAAATATTTCAAGTTCTTTTCACTCACAATTACAAATAAGAGTATAGTTTATAAGAACAGATTCGATCCAAATGGATATATGGGTTGTTGTTCGTATTTGAAAACTGATGTAAACTGGGGGGATATTGTGTTTTAAAGTGCATGTCTTCAATCATAAGACATGCACTTTAAATAATAATTAGATTTGCAACTTAATCATTCATTATCAAGAGTCCTAGAGTACCCCATCGAGAGCATACTCCGGTAAATTCTTTATGTCATCACATTCCGTAACGATGAATATGCAATTACTACCCAAAGAACAACCTAATGCAACACTATTCGGTTTAATTCTCTAAGAGCATTAAGTTCTATGAATTAGACTAATCAATGCAATGGATATACTACGATTAATCTAATTAACACAGGTCAAGCTTCTACACGCAATCACACAAAGGTTTTGAATACAATTGGTAATCACAATATGTTACTTATGACAAGGTTTATCAACAACTTTGTATCTCAGAACCCTAGTCTAGCAATAGATATACATTCATGCTTATTTAGTAGCGCTCCTAAACAAACATTCACACAATCATACATGGAGATAACAATTAGTAGAACAAGACAATAATGATTTGATTAAGATGATAAAACTAATATATTAATTTAGTGACATGTTCATGATAGAAAATAATAAGTAGAAAAATAAAGCAAACCCTTGTTTTTGTAGAAGAAACTCCAAAACCCAAAGCTCCTTTGCTTCTCACCAAAAGATATGATATCCAAGATAGAAGTGAAATTATCTCTTATATAGTAGATGTGTTCGTGCTCGAATCCCAGTCGCAATAGGTTGCCAAAACAAGCTCAAACTAGCAAAAGTATAAAGTAGGTCATCAAAATAGCATTACAAAACAAATGGGCCATGCCAGGTACATAAAGCCCAACCCGAATCCATCTTTTAAATTCAAATTGACATGTCAGTTTCAGAGAACTGACATGCAAAATCCATTCTTTCTCTATGGTCAGTTGAAGTTGGACGTAAGTTAAACTGAGATTTTTTTCTTTTTCTCCTTCAGTTCTACGGCTAGGTAAAAGTCATAGGTAAGGGAACCTATGTTTTTAGACTTTTTTCTTTCAATTTTACGGCTAGGTTGGAACCTGTCGTAAGCTCTTCTGTATTTTTCAACTTCATAAACTCTTACTACATGGAGTTCCTGTTTAACTATTTCTCATGACCCTCTCTTTTTTTCTCTTGCTGGCAGATAGGAATTAGGTCTTCTATGAACTTCTCTCGAACTCCATTCTTTATAAATCCAGGTAACAACATCATCAGCGACAATGTCATCTTCTCCATTTTCTTGTTTGAAAGTCAAGAACCAGAAAACTAATCAAACTTTTCAATAGCTCCAAGAGACCCACTCTCAGCCATTAACAATTTTATCACTACCATTGCAGAGGTTCCATCCCTTCTCTGTGTTCCTCTCGACCCTGTTATTTGCTCAAGTTCTCCACATCTCCATTAAAATTGAACTACAACCACTGCAATCAACTACCAAACTCGAGCAATAATTAACATCCTCCATCACATATTCGAACCATCATTGTCGGGAACATAAACTTCTCCATCTTCAAATATCACAAGCCACCATCGCAGTCAACAACTATCTCCATCAATCGAGTTCATCACAGCCATGATTATCAATGGCACCATCGATCACAGGATCGAGTTAAATCTTCACTACCAACACAAACTTCTACAATATCAACTGCTCATCATCACTTCAACTTCCTTTTCAACTCCGACCAAGCTCTATCTCAATCACTATTCTTCTTCATCTCGCAGCGAACCAATAACATCCTCAAACCATTAAGTCCCATCCATCACAATTCCATCAATCACCGAGAGTCATTGTTGATACCATTCACTATTCTCTCGAACTCCACATCTCGGCATCAACTTAATGGAAATAAATCAGGTTCACAAGTATGTTCTCACCCTTATCCATCTACCATCGCTCATCAACAACCATCAAGTAAAACCCTAGTTCTCTGTTGGTTCGAACTTGTGGAGAAGAAGATGACGCCCCAAACCAAACTGCTGGCCCCTATAGTAAAATTTGAATTATTGACAGCCCCTAATAAATCAACAGGTGCCTTTAGTGGTTTCCTTTAAACATGTATTCCTTAGCGTAAGATGGGGTTCCAATAGTATTTTCCCTTGAAATGACTATTTAACCCTTACACTACAAGAAAAACGGGCTTAAGCGTCTAAAATCTTAGCAAGAGCTCGAAAAATTAGTCGCCTTAACAGTTTAAGCATCTAAAATTGCAACTGCCATAAATTTTAGCGGCTATAAACCTGTGTCCACTATTATTTAGCAACGAAAAAATGTGTTTAATCGCTAGATCCTTTGTTCAAGTAATTTATAGCAACTTAAAAAGTGATCATGTAGCTATTTACTTTGAGGCACCGACACGTAGCAACAACAAAATAAATTGGTTGCTCAAACCTCCCTCAGCAACTAAGTTTGAGCCACAACCAAATATGTTTAATTGCTAGATCCGTTTTTTCAAGTAATTTATAGCAGTTAAAAATTGATCATGTAGCTATTCACTTTGAGGCACCGACTCGTAGCAACAACAAAATAAATTGGCTGCTCAAACCTCTCTCAGCAACTAAATTTGAGCCACGACCAAATATGTTTAATTGCTAGATCTTTTTTTCAAGTAATTTATAGCAGTTAAAAATTGATCATGTAGCTATTCACTTTGAGGCACCGAATCGTAGCAACAAAAAAATATATTGGTTGCTCAAACCTCTCTCAGCAACTAAGTTTGAGCCACGGCCAAATATGTTTAATTGCTAGATCCGTTTTTCAAGTAATTTATAGCATCTAAAAAAGTGATCATGTAGCTATTCACTTTGAGGCACAGACTCGTAGCAACAAAAAATGAATTGGTTGCTCAAACCTCTCTCAGCAACTAAGTTTAAGCCACCACCAAATGTTAAAAAATGAATTACTTGAGGGAGAAAGATAGATCGTGTGATCAAAATCCATCAACGCTTTATATCTAGTTCTATCTAGTCATACGGATTGTGATCCGTGTGACTCATTGGAAAAAAATTGTATCCGTCAATTTTAGTACGATTATAGTTGGTTATAACACCCTTTTTTGATTATTTTTTGATTATTTTTTTTGAATTTTATATATTTTTTAATTAGTAAAATATTCGTATATTTTAATATCGAGGAATATGTATTTATGGAAGAAAAAAGAAATTAATAACCTGAGAAAAACTCCAATGAATAATGATTTCCTAAATCTATATCTATATCTGTTGGATCAGATATTTTTGGCTTTCTATTGGCCAAATAAACAATTTAAGGATCATTGTATGTGTGTGTTCTAGACTTAAAAAACGAAAATAATGTTTGTGTTTAAATTACTCCATTTTTGGTCAAATTGATGGATAATGAATAAATTTGGTGAGATTGAGGAATATTCAATAAAATTGATGGATAACGAGTGAAATTGAGTGGGAGCGAGTAAGGTCAAATGAAAATAGATGAAATCAAGTAACTGATGATTGTGTGAATTCGAGTGAAAATAAAGAATACTTAGTGAATTGGAACGACATCAATGAAAATTTAGTGAATTCGAGTAAGATCGATGAAAAAATGACTGATAATTTTAATTGAGATTTTAGCTTTCGGACACTGTTACATATCCAAATCGAGCCATCAATAACGTCATTTACATTAGAATAGCGTCATTTATATTAGAATAGCGTCATTTACATTAGGGAAGATCACAATATGTTATATTATGCTTGGTCATGTACCAAAGAAAAACTCAATTTATATGTGCATATAGAGATACAAATTGACATCAACATAGACAAGTTTCATGCAAACCGAAAAGGAAGGCGTCCAGGCTTTTATTCGGCATATACTCATAAGCCAACATTTTTTCATCCCCTTCAAGACAACAGCCTAAAAGTCTAACTAGATTCCTGTGTTGGACTTTTGAGATGACAACAACTTCATTCTTAAACTCCTCTAAACCCTGTACAGAACCCTTAGAAAGCCTTTTCACAGCTATTTCCTGTCCATCCAGTAACTTTTTCTGGAAACAGAAAAAAAAGTAACGTATGTTTCATTTTTGGTAATGATAGTTATAATACGATTAAAAGTACGAGAATCAGAATCAGAAGTAACTTCCATATAGCTGAGGTGGTCATGGATGACTCGATGCATAAAATGGAAGCTATAGTATCAAGCCGAGTGACCTCATTTCTGAACATGAGTCATGTGCTGTAAAAATAAAAAGCGTCAAATCAGGAAAAGCTCGAAATGGTGTAATACGTATACACATGCTTCAGGCAATTTACAATTACCTTGGGCTAGTCGTATTAAACTTTCAAGCATACGCACAGTGGTCCTTGTTGCACGGTCAACTCGAGTGCAATCGATTAAATGTTGTTCTATACATGGGAACTGAAAATGAAATCACTAAATATGAACAACATTGCACCTGCACATATGTAAGCCTATTCACTAAATTCCCAATGATAGGACCAAATAATGCAGTAGATGCAGCTTCCACAACACCATACACAGCAATAAGTAGTTAAAAATCCGACCATATGTTGACCATGTATAAACTAACCAAGAATTCCCACATCCTTCAAAACAACAACAAAAACTTAAAAATCTCCCATTTGTTCACATTATATCAGCCTATCAGGCACATACTGGTTAATGTAGAGAGTAGAGACCCAAGAGTAAAATTCTGGGTGCCAAAGTTAGCCATAAGAAAGACGTTCAGTGTGTTAGACTGACGTGATAACCAATTACATGTGCAGGTGAATAAGTGATGGTGCAGGTGAATAAGTGATTTAGACTTGGGTTCAAAACAAGGAATGAAGAGAGTGCAGGTGAATAAGTGATGGTCCCTAGATACAATGGTTAACCCATCCCTGAATACGCAGTGCCTGAAAATTTACTAAAATGATCAACTTGAATGGTAATTTTAGGAACAGAAAACCAAATACAAAGAGACGGATAAGGGTAATTCACTAAAATCACATTGCATAAAAAGAAAAGAAAAGAAAGGCAGAGGAAGTGAACTGCTAATGAAATTAACATCATCAACATATAGCAAATTTAGTTGTCAACATGATCAATCACGATATGAAAAACCAGAACATTCATGTTAATCAAAGAAAAGTACTAAAAAGAAATATTATCAGTTGAAGCACAAACAATATCATTACAGGGAAATCATATTATTAGTTGCATGCACAAGTATACCAATCTGGAAAACATAGGCAAGGTAAAAACTGGAAAACATACATAAAGGTAGTAAAAACTGGAAAACATACCTAGAGGCAGAAAAGTTTTTTACCTTGAATATGCCTGCACACCTTGGGAAGAGAACAAGCTTGGCCTTGTATGTCTTAAGACGCTGGACAATGATTTTTTTCTACGCCTGCGGTCCACGGTGATAGCATTTGTACGATCAAGATTTTTAAGAACTCTAGCACCCTGTGATGTAATTTCATCGGTATATCCTCAGGGTAAGAGATTGATCTATGCATTGAGATGTAAGTTATAGTTACATTTCAACCAACTATTTTGTTGTTTGAGGGATAGTAAAGATGTTAAAGTATTACCTGGGAATGATTACTCGCGATGGTACTCGCGACTTAACTGAAATTTCCCATGTATGGATGTTCAAACCTGCACATGTAGAAAATTAATGTATTGTCAGAAATTCTGATTCTTTTTATTTGAAAATCCACCCTTGAAATCAGTTAAATGAGATGTCTTTCAAAAACAATATGTAACAAAAAGTAGAAGCACCAATAGAAGGAATTCGTGTAATTGAGCTGCAGACCACAAAAATTCTACTATTTTATTGATGATGAATTAATGTCCCAAGGCAAATTCAATTAATGAATCGGTTTTGTTGATGGTAAAGTCTCTATGTACACATTCAAGGGATCGCACCCGGCAAAACTTAAATTAGTATAATACCAAAAACACAAATTTTGAACTATACAATTGCCAGGTACAACTCAAATTTCACAAAGCCATACACACTATATAGCCCAACATACATAGGGCATTAAAACTTTGATAAACAAACTACGCAGTAAATTGAGTAGATATCTACTGACTATTCAATGCACAAATCAGGTTACTATACAATTTGACCCATTATTATATAAACCATCACCCAATCAAACCATAAAAATGAAACCACCTGCTCACCACAATCGTAAACTCAATGACTTGGCTCAATGAACTCAAATTCTTGCTGAATAAACAAGTGTTCATGTGAATCATGTCAACAAATCAACAGGATTCATCAAGCCATTTAATCCTAAATGTAACGCAAAATAACCAGAATAAAAAAGAAATGTATAGATTACATACCATCAACTTAAACCAGACATCTTCTTTGTAGTTCTCTGAACACTCCTCCAATCCACGTATGACACCGGACAATACACTCGGATAAGTTTTCTTGCCCGAGTAGCTAATTTATCTGCATTATCACCTACAGGTGTACCATACTCATCTACATCTACCACCAACTTCGGCTTAGCAACAACACTAGTTGAAGCAGTCTCCATTTCAAGAAGAATAATATGTATTAAATGGAAATCAAGAACACAATCATACTGACAAACAAAATGAAAACACTAAACAGGTACTCTTCATAAACCAATAACTACAGATTTCATATAAACCAAAGACAATACAGGTAGTTATATCAATTATGCAACCACAAAACTCATTACAATTCAAACCCCCAACAAAAGAAGAAAACCCCTTTTTCAAAAACAGAACAAAAACCCAAAAACAAAGATTAAAAATCAAAAACCAATTTTCAAACAACAGATAGAAACTCTAAAATCAGAAAACCTAAAATCAGAAATTGATACTACAAAACTAGAACAAAATATTGTTTTCATGAGATCACCTTAAGAGATGAAGAGACAGCGAGAAATGATGTGAAAGATAGAGAGATTTGAGAGAAAGAAACCCTAGGTTTTCAGAAAAAAATAGAATCAAGGATGGAGACCATATTATATACAATAATTTAGGGAGAACTTTAGATTCGAAAACATTTTAAAATTTAAACTGATTTCACCGAAAATTTAAGGGGGAAAGGAATTGGTAAATTTTTGGAGCGTGGAAAGAAAAGAATGGGGGGAAATGTTGGGGATTTTTGTTCTTCTAGAATCCTAGTTTTGGTAGATGTGAAAAAAAAGATATGGATAAACAAGGGCCACGTTCACAACTTATTATAGAGCCACGTTAGGAACTGGATGAATAAAAATCATTTTTTTCTCCTTCTACTCATTTGTAAAAGAGATATTTAAGACGAGGACATTATCTTATCAAACTGTACACAAAAGAAAATTGATTTTTAAGAAATAAATTTAATTGAATAGATTTATGGTTACGAATAAATTTCAAAACACGAGACTAATCATGTCCGGGATAAACAATAGAGTATCTTATTGGATATGTAACCGTACCAAAATTGTATCACGAGGACATTATCATATTAAGGTGTACCCATTAAAAGTACATTTCGAATAAGTGTGTCGATTCAATTTATAATCGGAAGTCCTTATTAGAAAGAGATTAAGAGATAGATGTAATTGAATTAATTTCGAATCAAGGATAAATTTTAGACACGAGACTAATCGTGTATACAAACAATAGAGTATCTCATTGGATACGTACAATACTGAAGTTGTATCACGAAGACATTATCGAATTTAGTTCTCAAAGTTCTTGGAACTCTTTTCTCAAAGTTCCTAGAACTCTTTTCTCAAAGTTCCTAGAACTCTTTTCTCAAAGTTCTCAAAGTTGCATCACGGCCAGAAGAGGCGCGATCCATGCAAATGGAGTTCTACAGGGACAAAACTCAGTTCTCAAAGTTCCTGGAACTCTTTGCATAATTTTAAAATGAGTCTCACGTGAATATCGTTAAAAATTGATCAGGTGAACCCTAAAAATTGATTATATGAGGCCAAATGGAAATATGTAAGATTGATTCTAAAAATTGATTCTTTCGGTTTCCATCGGAGGTCCTTGTCGAGAAGCTCAAAAAAACGATAAAATACGATTGAATCTGAGCGAGACGTCCAAATTTGGTAAGATTGACGGATAACAAACAAAATTAAGTGAAGTTAATGGAAATTAAGTGAACCCGATGAATATTGAGTGAACTCATGTGAGATCGATGAATATTATATGAATATGAGTGACATCGATTAAAAATGAGTAAAGTCAAGTGAGATCGATGAAACAATGAATGAATTCTAGTGAGACGGAATAAAATCGACTGAATTCAAAGTGATCGAATAATAATTGGTGAGATCGATGAAAAACAGGTGAATTCGAGTGAAACCGATGAATATTGGGTGAAATGAAGTGAGATCGAAAAATATTAAGTGAATTCGAGTGAGATTAATAAAAAAATGACTGAGTTCGATTGGGATCGTATACAATTAAATGAATCAGAGTGAAATCGATTGGGTTCGATTGGGATCGAAAAATAATTAGTGAGATCGATAAAAAACGAATGACTTCAAGTAAGGTCGAGTGAAAGCGATGAATATTGAGTAACTCAAGTGAGATCGATGAAAAATGACTGAGTTTGATTGAGATTGAGTAAAATTCAATGAATCCGAGTGAAATCAATCGAAATTGATGTATATTGATATAATTAGAGGAAGATCATTCAATTTTCTTTGATATATCTCTAAATTTCCCTCAATATATATCCACCGGTCTCACATCATCCAACAAAATATCTTTTGATCTCACTTCATTATACTTAATATTGTTCGAACTCACTCGGTTTGACTCAATATTCATCGAGCTCACTCAATTTCACTCAATATCCATCCATCCCATTTGGTTTCTCTTAATATCCAACAAACTCACTCTATTTCAGTAAATATCCTTTAACTTCACTCGATTATACTCAGTATCCTTTGAACTAACTCGATTTAACTCAAATTCGTTGATCTAACTCAGTTTCACTCAATATCTATCCATCGCACTTGACTTATATATATTTGCATATACAATTCGATCATATGGACGATTTATTTGATCTCGTTGGACGTTCTTAAAGATTTACATAAGTCAATTCCAAGAAATAATTATCTGATTCCCCAATTTGTTTTATCTGATTCAATATGCTTAGAAATTTACATAAGATGTATAATGGGTGCAATTTATTGATTTTTTTTGTCTAAAACTGAGTGAAACCGATGAATATTGAGTGAACTCATGTGAGATCGAAGAATATTATATGAATATGAGTGAGATCGATGAAAATGAGTAAATTCGAGTGAGATCGATGAAAAAATGACTGATTTTAATTGAGATAAAATAAAATTTTAGTTAGTCATATCATAGTAGTCGGAGCCTACATGGATGATTTTAGCTTCCGGACCCTGTTACATATCCAAATCGAGCCATCAATAACGTCATTTACATTAGAGAAGATAACAACATGTTATATTATACTTGGTCATGTACCACATTGGAGTGGAACTTCAAAACATATAGACGAGTGCATATAGATCATAGTTTGATATCGTTAGATTTGTTAGATCGATAAAAAAAAATGAATGAGTTTGATTGAGATTGAATAAAATTCAATGAATCTAAGTGAAATCGAGTGAAATTGATGAAAATTGATATAATTTGAGTAAGATCCATCAAAATTGAGTGTATTCAAGTCGGTTCGATAAAAAATTGAGTGAATTTTAGTGAGATTGATGAAAATTGAATGAACTCAAGTGAGATTGATGAAACATTGAGTGATTTCTAGTGAAAAAGTCGATAGATAACCGTAGAAATCGATGGAATCCGAAAGAAATTGAGTAACCTAGTGTCATCCTTATATTTGACCTAATTCGACATCCTTAGAATTCACATGAATTTGTTCATATATACATATACAAATTCATTTGACTCTAACCGTAGAAACCGATGGACTCCGAGAGAAATTGAGTGAGGTCGACCGATATTGGATAAGATTGACGAATAACAAACAAAATGAAGTGAAGATGATGGAAATTCAGATTGAATAGGTAACCATATAAACCCATGAAATGTAGGTTCTTAATCCTATATTTCCATGACATGTATGACTATCCTTATCCACCGTCAAAAACTTCTATTCAAAACCCTAAAAAAATAATTTCCCTTCATTTTATTTCTCTCTTTCTTTCTCGGTTCATCCCACTAATCCTCCGCCGCTACCCAAACCCTAAATCAAAATTGAAAGAGAAGAACCAATCAAACGTCTCTCTCACTAAATTAATGAATGAGAATGTTGTTCCTTCATGGTTTGGGATCAAATTATTTTAGATTTTCATTTCTACATCGAGATCTTACTTGAATAAGCTGCACTTAGTTGTGCAAACCATCAATAATCAATCGTACTAACTACAATCTAATGATATTGTATATGATCTAGTAATTTTGATGAAAAATTAAATAAATTTAGATTTAATTATATTGAATTTTTAGATAATAAATCAAAATAAATATGATCTAGTGATATTAAGGTTGAATTTATGGATAATTAATCTAAGAATAATCTTGTAATGTTAAATGAAGATTAAAAATATATTGTCCATTTTACAAGGTGAACTCAATGATCCTCACACTTACCTTGGTCAGTATGAGAAGCCCTAAACAAATATCTACCGTCCAAAATTTTCTCCATCCGTATGACTTAACCTTAAACCAAGATCTACCGCACGATCTCTTAATCAAAACCCTAAAATGCTTTCACCACTCACTTCACTTTCTCTCGTATCTGTTCTCAAGATCTCTTCCGCCTCTCTGCAGCGGTGTAAGGTCTCTCTAACTTCCCACTTTCTTCTGCTCGATCTCTCAACTCAAAACCACTTTCTTCTGCTCGATTTTCTGCTCGATCTCTTACGCGAGTAGAAGCGCACATAAAAACCTAAACTCTTTCGTCTCTCTTCCTCCTCACTCGCCTTTGAAGAAAAATACTCAACTATGGATGAACAGGTATTTCATCCATTAATCAGACTCACCATCTTCATCTCAGAATCTTCTTTATCTGGAATCGCCATTTCAATCTCGATTTTCATAGTTTCGATTCTGTTTTTTTTTTCTTATCCTAAAACCCTAATCTATGTGTACTTCAGATTTTTATTTAGGGTTCTTTATAAAATGTTTTGTTTGGTTGAAGTTTGTTTTCTTATTTTGGGTTTTAGATCTAATGAGTTTGTGTTTTTTTTTGCTGTATGTAGACGGAGAAAGCTTTTTTGTAGCAACTTAAGGTGTTCCAATGGTGAGAAGAACTAATAATTTAATTTTTAAGTGATTTTTATGCTTTGATACCTTTATGTTAAAATACTGATTCTGTGATTTGGTAGCTCTAAAGTATCTGGAAAGGGAGGAAACCGATGTCGGTTTGGGATTCAAGACTCCTATAGAAGCTATTGAGGGTTTGTTTGGTTCTTGAATAAATAGATTTGCTTTTTTTTTTAAAGAGAAGAAGTTTTTTTTTTGTTGTTATTTATCAGTTTAATGGTGAAAAAATTACTAGGTCATGTCTACTAATGATTTCTGCAAATGAATCCAGTGAGTTGAATTAGTTGTGACTTGTGAGTTGTATTTTCTAATGAATTATGTGTTAGGAATTGCTTTAAATGTTGAGATATACTCATGTTTTATTAACCTAAGTAGGAATATGTCCCAGTAATTTAAAACATTGGGTCACTTATTGTTGCTGTTATTTCTACTGCATGGTATTACTTTTCATGTCAGTATTGTTATGCATCTCTTATGTGATGATGAAGGCTAGCATTATTTTGATTGTGTGCAATACTTTGTAGGATAGATTCATGATGTTAATCCATGAGCTTTAGTTGTTTAGCAATCCAGTGTTTCTTTCATTTTACATTTCATTATAAATTTTTAAGCATGTCTGTATAGATTGGTTATCCTGAGCTTGTCCTGTATATGTAGTCCATTTTCCTGTTATATAGGTTAAAGGTTTTCTTGTTTTGAGAATTGTACTGGTAATGTGTATTTATAGCTGTGAGTTTGCTGCTCTGGTTAACTACAATGCAATCTCTCTAGTATTGTTGCATTTGACCTATGAGTCGAAAGCACACCTGTCTTTAAGTTCAACTATTCCCATTGCGAATCTCCAATGTGATATCATTAGTCAGAATTGCTATTCTTCAGTTACGATATAAAACAGCATATATTTTAGGTTGAATTTAGTTTAGTCAAGAGAAGATTAGAGCTACAATGGCTACTTACAAGGTTGCTAATTCTGTTTCAATCTATGTTTCAATTTTTCCTTTGCTTCTAGTTTGGTTTTTGATTTAACTTTTGTTTTATAATCTATGTGTAGGTTGAAACTTAAGTGAAAAAATAACAACAGTTGAAGTATCTATGGTTTGTTAAAATTGCTTCTATTCATGGAAGCTAAGGATGGAAAGCACTATTTCAAGTATCATCTCATGCACTACTTGTCCGCTGTATGATTTTTGTAAAACAATTAGTTTGGCATCTTGTAGCCATGGATTGCCGTGAAATATCAGATGGAAAACGAAAGTAGCCCAATTTGATATAGTAAGGTTTATGCTTCCTTTAGCTACTAGGATATCATTGAGAAGCTAAAATTTTCACTTTCTTCCTCTTCTTTTATGCAATTTGTCTTTTGTTGAACCTTGTGGAACATTTGTCAGTCATTGTTGTTACTTCGAATTTTTCCTCCTTTATTAAAATATAACGTTCTGAATTTTGTATAATTGCCTACAGAGATGTACATTCTTCTTCCTATAGCCAAGCTCAAAAAACATTTGAAGCTTCCAAAGAAATGCATGACCTTAATGGTATAGCAAGTATCCTACAGTACTACCCTTATCACGTAGGGTTCCTCTAGTATAAAGGCTCTTGAGATTTTTGTGCTAATATTTGGTTTTGGTCTGCTACAGATTCATTACCTCGGTGGCGGCATCAGATATTACGTACAGATTCACCACCTGCTGAAACATATGAGTGCCAAGCAGAAGTAGGACTCTTTTACTGATTTTTGGTTGTTTTTTTCTTCTTCCTGATATTTTGGTTTAGAGGCTCATAAAACTTAGCATATTTTGTGTTGACAGGTTAGTTGTTCAATGGATCTCGAATCTCATCGTTCACAGCCTGTATAGTAATAAAAAAGTATTTCTCCAAGAGCAGATCAGGTTTCTTTTGGTTTGCGTTCTGTATTGCACTTGGCACCATTTTTCCTCGGCTATGTTTGTGATATATATTTATCGATTTTGTTTCATGTGTAATATTTTGCTCAATTTTCAATTTATTGTGTGTTTGACATTCTGTCAATCACTAACATCATTTTAGATTTAGAATTGTACTGCTAACACAGAATTTGTTTGCAATATAAAGATTCTAGAGAGGAATTCTGGTGGAGATCAACCAATGGATTTCTAATTTCTTCATAACAGGCTACAATTAATGACAACAGTCCTTCGTATGATATCGTTTGTATGTTAAAATTTGTTTGCAATATATAGATTCTAGAGAGAAGTTCTGGTAGAGATCAACCAATGAATTTCTATTTTCTTCACAACGGGCTACAATTAATGACAACAATCCTTAGTATGATTGTGTTTGTAGGTTAAAGGCATTTCTGACTTGTTGTTTGATTATCTAATAAGTATTATTTGGTGGTTATCTTTTGCAGGTTGAGAGATCAATGAAGAAAGCAGTGATATTCTTACAATGGATCGATGGCCTGGTATGCATGTGGGTTAAACATATTACTGCAGCTTTATCCAAAAAAAAGTTGTCTGCTCCTTACATCATCATGAATAGGATTAGGATGCATGTTGTGTGTGTTTTTTTTTTTGCCAACTGACTATTGAAACAGGGAAATGCAGGAGAGAACTTTTGTTTTCTGTTCGTGAACATGATCTTAACACATATTGGAACACATAGCTCTCATTTTCAGATGCCATCTTGTATGGTGCTATAACTTCTTGCTCAGTATTTGCAAAATCTTTGTAAGTCTTCTTTACTTCATATTAACCCATTACCTTTGTTTTAATAGTATTTTTAGATTGTGTAGTTATACTTGTGCTCTTTGATGCCTGGGTATACATTATGTTCCTTGATTTCTGGATATATAGTTTGTCATTTACATTTGATGTAGTACTATACTTTACTTTTGTATTTAAAATTTATTATTGCTGCAGGTACACTATTCTGCTCAACTCAAAGCTTCAAGGGAGAGAGCTTAATGTCAGAGTATTTGAATGAGGATTTGAAGAAGATTGGTTGTAAACCTTCTTGTTCTTTTGGGAAGTGAAACTAGACATTAAGATGATACAAGTACTATTAATTTTGTATGTATTTTGGTTCTTGTCGGGATGTGTATGAAACAGTATTGTTAAAAGGTTATGCTTTTTGGTGGGATACTCAAATGAAATATATTTGTAATTATCTAATCTTAATTAGATGTTTTCATTTTAATTATATAATCTTAGTTATAACTTTTTTTAATTATAATTAGATTTTTGGATTATTTAAATCAAATGAGCAAAAAATTGAGTAGCTTAAATACTCAAGCAACCAACTTTAAGCTAATTAAAATCTGAATTCTAAAATAATCTGGAAGCTTCAAAATTTAAACAATCAACTTGAGTAAAAACTTTGATACCTTAAAAGTTTAAGCAACCAACTTCAGGAAAATCAAAACCACAAATCGCTTGTAGCAAGAAAAATCATTTGATCGCTTAAAATTTTAACCAAGTAACATCAGGTTAAGTTGTTTCATGTATCTTCCAACTAGGTAGTTTAATAGCTCCTAAGTCACAAGTTGCTTCTAGAGAGTAAAAAATTTTGTACCTCAAAAGCTTGAGCAACCAACTTCAGGCCAATCAAAATCAGAAATCACTTTTAGCGAGCAAAATTATTTGATCGCTTAAAACTTTAACCAAGCAATTTCAGAAAGAGTTGCTCCATGTATCTATCAACTAAGTAGTTTATTTGATTTAGAATGATTGGTATATCTGAAGCGATTGGTATTTTACTTGCTATATTGGTTGGTCTAGATGATAAGCGATCACAGTTTTACTTGCTTCATGTTAGTTGGTCTAAATGTTAAGCAATGAGAAAAATATTCGCTTTAGGTTAGTTGGTTTATTACTAGAGCGATTGCATGGTCGCTCAAAGCTTTGACATACATGGCTTTGGGCAACCAACGGAGCGAGTGCCATTTTTAGTCGTTATAACGGTTATAGCGACTTAAAAGGGGCTTTAAGCGACATAAAACAAGTAGTCGCTTAAATCCATTTTTTTTGTAGTGTTAGTGCTTATTTTGCTTATAACTTTTTCATATAAAGTCGGAATGACTTCATTATTTTCGCCGTTGGATTTGTTTTCTCGTTCTCTTCGACATGGTGAGTAAAAATCCTGGGTTTGACTGAGTTCCTCTGGGTCTTTGGCAATTCTTCCTTTAAAGTACACCATTTTCACTTATTTTAGAGATGTATCCTACAAAAGTAATAATAATACAAGATAATTCAAATGAAATCTAGCAAATAAGTGTAAGAAGATAATACTCAAAACATATAAATTATACACTTACCAAGGACGACGGATTGTGATGTGTTCTTTGCGAGCAAGATATTAAGCTAGAATGCGTTCTTAAAGATCGGGCATTAGCTATTTTCAGAATTAATAGATGTTATTGGCACATCGATGCGCATTCGAGAAAAGTTCAAGGAATTCAGCTGTGGAATTTATGCGGCTTGAGACTGGTTTGATATGGCATAAATATTGTGAATATTTGAGAGGCTATAATACCATTTTAGAATGCCTGTAGATATTTGTAGAGATTGTATTCTTAATTCTCCTGCGGAATATCAGTAGAGATATAATATTTTATGTTTTGATATAAGGATAGAAGTATGCGCATAAATTATATGTATATACTTGTATGTTCCTGCTGTTAGGAAGAGGGCAATTTTATAATTCTAGCCCTCGTCAAAAACTCACCATCTACACCCCAACACTCTTTGAGATGTATGTAGACTGATTAAATCACTGTTGTTGATTTAATTCCACCTGAAACTGTTGCAGAAATTTGATCTGATGTTGAATGATTGATCTCCAACCGTTAATTTGATCTCACTAGAAACTGTAGACGAGATTTCTAGCAATACTGAATTGATGTTGAAATGTGGGGGCTACCTGCAAAGACACTCTGATTCTAAAGTCACAAAGAACTCCGAGAAGGTGATTGAGGAGAAAAGCAATAAAAATTGTGTACCTTTTGAGTTAGATTCCATTCCCTATTTATCGGAAAAAATAAAATCTAGTTGTAGTTATCTCAAACAACTACCTAGATTTGTAATTATCCTAAATAACCACCTGGGTTTGTAATATCTTTTAATATTTGTATCTAACCCAGAAGATTCATGTCTATCTTCTGTATATTTTTTAATCTTGAAAGATTCTGGAATATCTTCTCAAGATTAAATGATATCATAGAAGATGCAAGTTTATCTTCTCAAAATTCATGCCTATCTTGGAAGATCCATATTTATCTTCTCAAGATTTAGGGTCTATCCTAGAAGATCCTTTTATATCTTCTCAGGATCCATGTCTATCTTGGAAGATCCATATCTATCTTCCAAACATTTAGATTTATCCTTGAAAATCCGTGTCTATCCTCTCAGGATTTTGGTTTATCTTAGGAGATCCATATTTATTTTCTCTGGATTTGTATATATCTCAAAATGGCTTATACAATAAGCCAACCGGGCTTCCTTAATAAGCCCAGTAAAAATAGGCTGCCATAATAAGCCAACTGGGCTTCCTCAATAAGCCCAGTAAAAATAGGTTTCCACAATAATCTGACTGGGCTTCCTCGATAAGCCCAGTAAAAATAGGCTTCTATAATAAGCCGAATGGACTTCCTCGATAAGCCCAGTAAAAATAGGCTTCCACAATAAGTCGACTGGGCTTCCTTTATAAGCCCAGTAAAAATAGGCTCCCACAATAAGCCGATTGGGCTTCCTCAATAAGGCCAATAAAAATTGGCTTCCACAATAACCCAAATGGGCTTCCTCAATAAGCCCAGTAAAAATAGGCTTCCACAATAAGCCAAATAGGCTTCCTCATTAAGCCTAGTAAAAATAGGCTTCTATAATAAGCCAATTGGGCTTCCTCAATAAGCCCAGTAAAAATAGGCTTGCACAATAAGCCAACTGGGCTTCCTTAATAAGCTCAGTAAAATAGTCTTCCACAATAAGCCAACTGGGCTTCCTATATAAGCCCAGAAAAATTCGGCTTCCACAATAAGCCAATCCTCAATTAGCCCAGTCAAATAGCTTCCACAATAAGCCAGCCGAGATTCCATATTAAGAATAATTATGACTATGAAGTTGCTTGTGCGACTCACACATGTACTATTTGATAATGGTACAAACATCGCCCCCTCTTAATTCTCAACTCGTTGATGACTTAAGAAAATTTAAATCTAAGTTGGTCTCCAACTTGCATAAAATGACGCCCCTAAGCTCCTTGTAGAACTACACTTGATATGGGCTTAGCATTAACAGACAGTAGGTGTTAGCCATCTTCCACGACTTAACATTGCGGACCATCTCATGGGTGTTAAGGGGCTTCCGTTTGAGTTATATAAAAACCCTTCTAAAGACAGCCACGCCTTATAAGGGCTAAAAGCCTCCTTTTACAGCGTGAACTAGTCGCGACCTAATAACAACAACTTATCTTGTTGTTTAGATCTTAGTGATCCTTTTTTATGATTGAACCCAAGGTTAACCTTAGTGTTAGAACCTAAAAATTTATTATAGGAAAAACAATATACTTTAGTATTAATTTCTTTATACTCGGAAATCAAATTCGAATAGGGCAATCCTAAACCACAATAGTAGCTGATCAGTCCTGCTTCGGTAACAAGGAGAGAAAGGTGGTTGATCTTAGGGGAGGGAAGCAAAGAAATTTAAATAAATTTTTGTGTTGAATTGTGTGTAGAGTTGCAGAACTATTGAGAAAATAACAGAGCTTGAGAGAATGTTAAGCTTGTTGTGTTTTCTGAATGGTCTAAGGAGCCTTTATAATACTTGAGAACACACGTATTTTCCTTGTAAAGTAGTGGAGGTAGTGAACAGATGGAGTAATGGAGATTGTGGGGATAATGGTATAACCTTCCATTATCCTTGGAAGTTTCTGGAAAACCATGATTCCATTATCCCCTTAACTGCTCCATCTTTACCACTACTTTGTAACTTCCAGATCATGGGGTGTTACCACGCCACATGTTGCTTTAACCGCCAGACCAAAACCCTATAAATAATCCCCCCATGTAATTGTTTTGATTTCTCGTAGAAGTTAGTGGATTCATGGACTCAAAACACATGAATCATTCATGAGCAAAGGATAATGCTGGCATAAACAAGCGTGCAGGGATAGGATGGCACAGTCGAGGAAAAATAGGGAAATGGATAGCTCCAGCGCTTGCCACGGCACTGCTGGCTCCAGCGCTGGAGTTAGCACTAGCGCTGACCTTGGCGCTACCGCTGATGGCTCCAGCACTGGAGCTAGCGTTAGCACTGGACATGGCGCTAGCACTTGCCTTGGATCCATCGTTGGTTGCTCTTGGAGTTAGTGCCTAGCGCTAGCAACGCTAAGTCCTGTTTGGCTCGTGCTCTGTTGGCCTTTTGGCCTTTTTTTTAGCTTTTTCTAGCCTTTTGGCACACGTGTGTGCTACTCGTTGGTGTTGTGAGTGTGACTGGGGTTTTCCAAGGATAGCACTTGCTAGTGCTATGGTTATTTCTTATGTACCGCTATCTTTGATATTATTAATGTTGTGATTTATTGCTTGTTTAGAGTTTCTCAATTGTATGAGATTTATTATTAGCATTTTATGCTTACCTTTTATGCAGTGCATACATAACATTTTCAAGAGATTCATCCGTGGAAGTTTACAACTTGAAATTATGCTTGATGCGACTCTGCAATTAGATGGTATGCATCTAATTAGCGTTTTTGTTCAGATATGGCTTAGCCTCTATTTTGAATGTTCGTATTTTTATATAATCAACGTGTTCTGTTTTATACAAATAATTTTCATAGATGCACATGAAGTAACGAGGATTTAGTTGAGTATGACTCTAAAATTTCTATGGTGCATATATATGCAAAAAAGAGCTACATGGCTAATTTAGCCAACATTTGAATATCCCTTTCTTGATTTTCTTGCAGAACATAGGATAGGAATATGTATTCATAATTCTGATGTCGTGTTAGGAATTTATGTATATTTATTTCATGCTTCTGCATCTTGGAGAAAAAACAATATTACAATTTTCTTCTTTGTCAAAAATCCACCATCAGTATTAAGTCCCCTGCTTAGCGCGAAACAGTAATGTTTCGTGGTAAGCACTAGATACTGGTATCAATAATGAGGCGCTAGCGGTAGCAACATGGAAAATCGTCTATGTGAACAAAACAAACAGGGGAATCATGGCCACAACTCTTGTCGCGCTGGAGGCGTGGATGAGATGCTCATGCACATGCTGAACTTGTCGCTGGGTGAAGCCTGTCACTTCCCTTTTGACAACGGTCTTTCCTGGAGCCTTGGTCAGCAGTCATGCTCAGATTCATTCTCCTCGGGATAAATTCCAGAAAATTCCATTTATTTTAATTTTAAGGTTTCCCACCTTTGTTTTACTTAAACAAGTGAACGGCTCCATTTTCGTTTTTAATCTTCGAGCTTTTCACTCTCCTTCTTCCCAGAACTCAGAACAGCCTTGAATTACTTCATCACTTTGAAATGTCTGATAACCATGGAAGATCGAACCAAGGTAGATCTTATGTCAAGCGTACTACCTGGATTGCAAGTAAAGTAAGTTTCTCTTCACTCCCAAGCTTTCATACATGTATAATGATTAAAGTGAAAGCCTGAACATGATTTGATTGTTATTTTTCCTAGGTTTTCTCGGGTTAAGAAAGTACCAAAGATACATATGAGCACTAGCAACTTCAAGGCAGTGGTAAGTAGATTTCTTCCTTTTATTTTTTTGAAACCACCTAATTTTTTTAATTTTTTTTTAGTGCATTGTTTCTTGAATGATTGTAGAAGGAGATGGAGATTAAACATGCTGGGATTAAGGAAAATGAAGAATTCGTACCAGCAAATAGTATAGCAAATGTTGAACTCGGCTTTAAGAGTTTCTCCAAAATCATGGCTTCCCTTAGGAATGTTGATTCGAGTTTTCCCATTCATGAATATCCCAATGCTGGGCTCACCTTTGAGTTAAAAATGGAGTCAGCGTCTCGGAAGTATGAAGCAGTTGGAGGATTCGTTGTGCAAAAATATCGTGTGGATCTCTACACAAAGATATGGAAGAAGTACGGGCATATCGCTATAATAGAGCTGGTGAAGAGTCATACTCCCATTCTTGTAACATCCTTCATAGGACTCCTCCCTATTATTTGTGAAATGGATGATGCGCTTCCGTGTATGGTTACAGAATTGAAAATCCAGAAATAGGATGAGATGTTGACTACTTGTAAGGGTCCCCGCTTCAACGTAAACTGGTTGCATCAATATTTGGGGAGTGTCAAAGAGGCTCATGCAGCAGCTCGGCAGAAGGGAAATCCTTGAAGGAAGAATCCTTTAAAATTGAAGAAATGGCTCAAGATCTTCAAACTCGTTAGAGAAGTATCATTAGAGATTGGAAAAATTGCATCATCGCAGTTACCCTTTAATCAAGGATTTGTTTTAGGCTATGAGATAGGCAGCGAAACATTCATGTTATTTTTTTTTTATTATTTTTTTTTTTGGGTTTTGAATAATTTGAATAAAATGATGTTTCAGATGAATGTAATGGGTTTTGAATTTGAAAGTTCAAATATATGTTTTGGAATCGAGCTTGTGAAAGGAAAGGTATTTTTATGCGTAATATGCCTTGAGCCACTTACAATTAACGAATGTCCATATAGCTTCTCCATTCATATTAACTAGCTTGTAATCTCCACTTGGCATGGCCTTGGAGATCACATAAGGCTCTTCCCACTTTGGAACAAATTTCGGAGCGGACATATCTTGTCGAATATGCTTAGATGTCCTAAGTACCAGATCCCCTACTTGAAATACCCGTGGTTGCACTTCCTTGTCGTACGCCCTGGAAATCCTTTGTCGATAAGTCTATTCATATTTTTATGATTTGGATCTTCTAGATTCGAGTATGTCTAAATCCGCTTCTCGGGAATTGGGTATTTCAGACTCATCCCAATAAACTCCGCTTGCCGCTGGGATTCTGGATGATGGGACTTTAATCTTTGTAGGTAGAATTGCATTGGCCCCATATACAAGAGAATATAGTGAGGTTCTTGTAGAACCCTTTGGAGAGGTTTTGTATTTCCACAAAGCCATATACAATTGTTCGGCCATGTTCTTGGATGGTCATAAACAATGAGATTTAAGATTCTGATGAGAGTTTTGTTGGTGCTTCTAGCTTACCTATTCCAGTGAGGGTAGTATGATGTGGAGAATACCTGCTTGATGTCATAGCTTTTGAGTAATTTTCGCACATATTTATTTGCAAATGGAGTATCATTGTCTTTTACGATGTGTTTCGGTACCCCAAATCTACATATGATATGTTCCTTGATGAAGGCTGTTATTGTTCCTCCGGTTGTACTTCTAAGGGGTACATCTTTGACCCATTTGGTGAAGTATTCGTGGTAATGAGTATTTGATCGTGTTGCTTTGACGAGGATGGATTGATTTTACCAATGAGATCCATCCCCCAACTGTAGAATGGCCAAGGGCTGGTTACCGAGTGAATAGGATGGCAAGGTGTATGGATGAGGTTGTCGTGGATTTGACATTGGTGATATTTCTTAACAAATGAAGTCGTGTCGTCTTCTATGGTCGGACATTAGTATTTTTCATGGACTTGGATAAATAGTTTTCTCTTACCTTTATGTTCACCTTCGTGCATTTCCTTCAGGATAATTTGGATGTCTTCGTCTTCCAGACATCGCAATAAATCTTCGACAAAGCTCTTTCGATAGAGTATTCCTTCGTGAAAGACAAATCTTTTGGCTTTTTGGATCAAGCGTGTCGCTTCCCTCTTTTTCTGAGGTAGAATATTATCTTGAAGGTATTTGATATACGGCTCCCGCCAGTCCCCAACATTGTGTATAGTTATTACTTCTGATTGCTGTGGTGGGATCTGAAAAATAGGGAAGGATTCTTGTAAAAATCGTGATTGAGCCTCCATGGTGGGCCAGTAATACCCGAGACGTTGAAGACGTCTATATAAGGTTGTTACTAATGTATGATCGCACATCTCACGGTGTACCTGACTAAGTCGTCCTTGTGCCTTATTGTCTCCCAAACATCTTGATACAGATCCATCTGAATTTCTATGATATAACAAAGAAGAAGTGTTTTAAATCTTTAAGACTGACCTTTCCTTGGCTATGCGAGTTGCTGAGCTCTTGGATGATAGGCGACCTCCATTCGTTAGTTTGTTCTTCATCAGGATTGTCTATCCATGTCGAAGGTATGGTACACCTTTGCAAGGTGAGGGTCACATTCGAGTCTTTGAATTGGAGTTTCGAGGCTAGGGTTTCCAAGCAATCAGCGTGTCTGTTGTTCGCGCGTCCCGTATGTGTGAACATTGCCTCGAAAAAGTTTGTTAAGAGCTTTTACATCTCAACTCTATATGGGGATAGGGTTGCTTCCTTGAGACAATATACACCATTCATCTGATTCACTAGTAACTTCGAGTTTCCTCTTATTTCGAGACGTGTGACTCCAGCTTGCTTGGCTAACGATAATCCCAGTAGAAAGGATTCATACTCGACAGAGTTAATGGTGCATTTGTAGTCCAACTTGAATGAATATGAGAATACTTCACCAGTTGGAGAAATTAGCACAACACCGGCTTGTCCAGTATTGTTACTAGGGGTAGCGAAGCCGTCAAAGTATAATATCCAGGATTCTTCTTCAGAGAGCAAGATGTATGGGAATTCTACAGGTACGTTTTTGTGTGTTGTAGTATCGTCTTCTCTTGGAAAAACAGCGAGCAGGTCTGCGACCGCTTGTCCCTTTATTACTTTTGGTAATACACATGATATGTCAAACTTTGACATTTGTAGCAACCATTTTTCCGCTCGTCCTATGAGAGAAGGCTTTGATAATAAAAATTTTATAGGGTCATCCTTAGCCATCAACACTACTCTATTTGCTAGTAAATAATATCGAAGATTCTGAACGGAATGCACCAAGGATAGACATGGTCTTTCAACTTCGGGGTATCTCAAATCCGCATCCCTTAATGTATGCTTGAGATAGTAAATGGGACATTCATTCCCCATGTTATCTTCTTGATCCAATAGGGATCCTATGGCTACTTCACGGAAGGCCGTATAGAGAAGTAATTGTTTTCCTGAAGTTGGATATTTTATAACGACCGGTTATAACAATAATTGTTGAATTTGATGGAATGCGTTTTGTTGTGTAGATAACCAGACAAAGCTCGCCTCCTTCTTCAACAAGGGTGTAAATGAAGTAACAAATTGAACTAGTCCAGGGAGAAATGGTCAAATATATGATACCTTTACTATGAAGCTTTTGAGTTCCCTTACAGTGCGTGGTGGTGGCATGGTGGTGATAGCCTGCGTCTTAGTAAGGTTCACCTTGATCCCTTATGTTGTTACCAGAAATCCTAGAAATTTTGGATATTTATAGTTATTAAGGGATCCAAACATTGATGATCAAGCAGGAAAAAGGCGTATAAAAAGAAAAATCGCTTTAAAAAAAAAGGAGTTATTTACCGGAGGATACACCAAAAGAGTATTTCATAGGGTTCATCTTCAAATGGTATTTGCGGCACCTCTCGAAGACTTGGCATATGACGTCTGCATGGGATGTTATGGTTTTGGATTTCACTACCACGTCGTCGACATAATCTTCTACTTGCTTGTGCATCATATCGTGAAAGATTGCTTTTATGGCTTTTTGGTATGTAGCACCACCATTCTTCAATATGAAGGGCATCACTGTGTAATAGAAGTTCCTGATAGGGGTTCGAAATGCATTATTCTCATCATCGTACTCGTACATATTTATTTGATTGTATCCTATATATATCCATGAATGAAAACATGCCATGTCCACTGGTAGCATCCACGAGCATGTCCACTGGTAGCATTCATCCTTGGGCTACACAACATATTATTTGTCCATTCTTTTTCTTGACTGGGACAACGTTAGATAACCATGTGGGGTGCTGGATAATTTTGATGAAGCCTACTTCTAGCGACTTCTGAATTTCGATCTTGATCTGTTCCTCGACTTCGTGTCTGGACTATCTGAGTTATTGTTTGAATAGTTTGGCGTCAGGAGCAACGTGTAAATCATGAGTGACCAGTTTGTAATCCAACCCCGGTATTTCTTCGTAAGTCCAAGCAAAAACGTCTTATTATTCCTTGAGTAAATTGACAAGACCGAATTTTCTTCTGGTGACAAGGATGAGCTGACATAAAATGGTCGTGGATTTTCTTATGTTCCTAGATCGATAGTTTCAAGTGTGTCAATTGTAGCATCTGTACCATCTTGTAATTGTCGTGGCGAGTCTTGGAATTCCTCGTGGTATTGCTCCTTACTGTGGATGCATATTTGTGGGGGGGGAGACTCTTCATAGGCCTCCCTTGTTAATTGCTATAAGAGAAAGTATGAAAGACCCGGAGGGCATATTTGTGACGCTGGAAGTCCCATGGTGGTATTCAGAGGGTCTGGAAGCTGCTCCTGATAACCCGGCTTTTACGACAAAGGTCAATGGTTCGTCTGCTATCGATGCCCAGTCAGGTAATGGCGTGCTGTAGACTTTATTGGATGGCTTGATGATATCATCCTATGTCTTGAAGAACTCAGCATCGTATATTGGAGTGTAGGGTGATGGTGATGCCGTTATACGTATGATTTTACCATTCGGTACTGCTTTCACGCATTGATGGTAGGTGGAAGGAACAACTTTGTTATCGTGTAGACATGAGCTCCCCAGTATCATATGATATTCGGGTTCTTTCGCAATAAAATGGAATTTCACCTTGGATATAATATAACCAACTTGTAAATTTAAATAAATATGGCCATAGGAATTAGTGCGGTTAATTTCCAAATCCTTTATCACTATGGGGGGTTGTATGGTTTGATTCTGAGGGATCTGGGCAGCTTTGAGCGTTATGAGTTTAATGACATTGGCAGCTGATCCTGTTTTGATAAGGGATCTCTTAAATTCGGTTTCCTTAATATAAACGGTGACATACAAGTCTCGATTATAACCTTCCTCGGTGAAGGTGACGTTGTTTATAGCTGACCTTCCTCGGTGAAGGTGTGTGTACACGGCTATGCGGTTGAGAGTAGCAAAGGTTTCGACATGTTGATCCTTGGATAAGTGAAGAAGCTTGTACAAGTTTTCAATTAGAAATATGGCTTCCTGGTTTAATAGTTTTTATATAGTAGTGAAGCTTCCAATATTGTGAAGTGGAGAATCACCAGTGGAGAAATCTATCTGATCATGTGGATCATGTGCCCGCTCGAAAGCGCTGCGATATCCTACTTCTTCTATTAATTTGACAAGGTAAGAGAACAGAGCACCTACCGCATCTTCCAGTCTTGCTAGAGATCTCGCTTGAGATTCTTGTCTTCGTATCAATTCAGCTAGAGTGATTGAGGTTTCGACCATTTCGGTAGGATCGTTAGTGAAACGTGGGTTGGTAGTGTTGTTGACTGTTGGGGATGGTTTATGAGCATCACCATTGATATTGACAGGTGAAATGTTAGAATTGGGAGTAATTGAATCTGACCTAAGACTAACCATTTTTGGATAGTTGAAAAATGGGACTTGTGACCAAGAGATTGATCTCCTACTGGGGTCGCCAATTCCTAGTACCTAAAAATTGATTCTAGGAAAAACAATGTACTATAGAAGTACTTTATTTAGATTCAGAAATCAAAATCGAACAAGGCAAGCCTAAACCACGATAGTAGTCGTTCCTCCCTGCTTCGGTCACAAGGAGAAGAAATGGGTTGATCTTATTGGAGGGAAGCGAAGAAAGTTGAAGGAATTTGTGTATTGAATTGTGTAGAGTTGTATAACTATTGAGAAAATAACATATCTTGAGAGAATGCTAAGATTGTTGTGTTTTATGAATGGGCTAAGGAGCCTATTTATAATAATTGAGAACACACGTATTTTACTTGTAAAGAGGTAATGAAGAGATGGAGTAATGGAGATTGTGGGGGTAGTGGTGTAACCGCCCATTATCCTTGGAAGTTTCTGGAAAACCATGATTTCATTATCTCCTTAACTGCTCCATTTTTACCATACTTTGTAACTTCCATATCATGGGGTATTACCACGCCACATGTTGTTGTAACCGCCAGAACAAAACCCCATGAATAATCCCCCCATGTAATTGTTTTGATTTCTCGTAGAAGTTAATGGATTCATGGACTCAAAACACATGAATCATTCGTGAGCAAAGGATAATGCTAGCATAAAAAAGCGTGAAGGGATAGCCCTGGCACAGTCGAGGAAAATAGGGAAAAGGATAGCTCCAGCGCTGGCCATGGCGCTGCTATCCAGGCCAACGCTAGCGCTGATGGCTCCAACGCTGAAGCTAGCGTTAGCACTGAACGTGGTGCTAACGCTGGCTTTGTTCACTTTTTGGCTTTTTTAGTTTTTTAAGCCTTTTGGCACACGTGTGTGCTACTCGTTGGTGTCGGGAGTGTGACTAGGGTTTTCCAAGGATAGCACTTGCTAGTGCTATGATTATTGCTTATGTACCACTAGATTTGACATTTATTAATGTTGTGACCATATTTATGGCCTGTTTAGAGTTTCTCAATTGTATGAGATTTATTGTTAGTATTTTATGCTTAACTTTTATGCAATGCATAAAGAACATTTTCAACAGATTCAGCCGTGGATGTTTGCAACTTGATGTCATGCATCTAATTAGCGTTTTTGTTCAGATATGGCTTAGCCTCTTTCTGAATGTTTGCAATTTTGTATAATCAGCGTGTTCAGTTTTATACAAATAATTCCCATAGATGCACATGAAATAACGAGGATTTAGTTGAGTATAACTCTGAAATTTCCATGGTGCATATATATGCAAAAAAAAGCTATAGGGATAATTTAGGCAAGATCTGAATATCCCTTTCTCAATTTTCTTGCAGAACATATGATAGCAATATGTATTCATAATTCTGATGTCGTGTTAGAAATTTATGTATATTTATTTCATGCTTCTGCAGCTTGGAAAAAAACAATATTACAATTTTCTCCTTTGTCAAAAATCCACCATCAACACTTGGCATCGAGACTCTTGACTAACTGCTTCCTTTTCCACTGAAATCCAGCATGAACTATATCTCCAATTCAATCAAACAAATTGACCCATTTTTTATCTTCGGTTCAATTGTATAAAGCAATCAAAACTTCAAATCATCTTTGCATCCTTCTTCTCATTTAACCCGACTTAAGTTTTAATCACATCGAGTTCTTGCAATGGTTTGAGAGAAATTTGAAAGGAAGAATACAAGGGTATGAGTCCAATCAGGTTCTTGGATTTATTATGGCTTGAAAACCAGCAAAGATAAAGAGAATCGGCTGGTTTAGGTAGTGAATCAAAGAAGAAAGAAAGGATGATGGATTTGAGAAGGAGGATGAGTTACAATTGGTTCGATTCTTTATTTATGTTTGGTGAATGTATGTTTGTTATAGGGTGAAAAAAAATGTACTGCAAATGAGTACTCTCAGAAGGACGAGAGATCAAAATCGCACAGGAACAGCCTAAACCAATAAATGGTCGTTCAAGTCTTATTTCAATTACAAAGGTGGAGAAGATTGAGTTGGTCTTAAGGGAGGGAAATAAAAAAAATTGAGAAATATCAGTGAGATAAGTAGTGTGTGAAGAATAAGGATTATCTCTGAGATGAATCGCTAATTCTATATTTTTTTTGCTTCTTCTGTCTCTTGTTGTCTTGTTTTTGAATAGATGAGAACCATTTATTTATAGTTCAAAGGAGACACACTAATTTCTCGTAAGTAGTGGAAGTCATGGAGAGGTGGAGAAGTGATGATTGTGGAGATTGTAGTGGGTCATGTCCGGAAAGTATGGAAGACCCGTCTGACCACTACTCCTCATCCTCTCAACTGCTCTGTAACCGTCCCACTATTTATTATCTTCTTGTTCGTGGATGTGTTGCCACAACGCACGATTGACGTAGACCGCCAGACCAATAGCCCAATGAGAATCCCCCCATGTGTTGTATTTGACATCTCGTGGATATAGTGGAATCATAAACCACTACTATTTCGATTAACTCAAGTCAAGTCAAATAACTTTCTAAGCAAGTGAGGCAAGTTGCGTAACTTACTGAATTGATAATCAGACTGATTAGTGTTGAGTCTGGTAAGTTTCGTGGTCATGTACTATCTTAGGAGTAGCATGGCATATTTAATAGCTAAGTATTAACCCAGAAGTGACTTAGTATAAGTCTGAAAGGCACTTGATGGCAAACACTGTAGTGGGCTTCCTAAGCAAGAAGACTAATTGGAAAACCAAATAAGATTTGGTATTAGACCGATATTGGAAAAAAAAGGGCGTATTTTTGAAGGAAGTAGCTAGCAAGGCTGTCACTAGCACAAATAGTAATGTGCTAGCTCTTTTAGTATAAAAGGCTAATGTGTTAACGTCTCAAGAGAAAGGCCAATATGTATAGCTTCTAGCAAGTATCAATTTTGCTGGGGTTAGAAGCTAGTGTCAAGGACGTTTGAAATTAGCACTTCCACTAGATCAATTATAGTTAGCACTAAAGTGATACCGCCAATGCGCTTATGACCAAGGGCGCGCTAAGCAATAAATGCTAAGTATGGACGCGCTAGGGACAAGATAGGGACGCATCATCTAGGGACGCTGCGGCTAAGAGACGCACCAGACATGGGACGCGTTAGGCTAAAGGAGCATCATCTAAGGACGCTACGGCCATGGGACGTGCTAAAGTTAAGGACGTACCAGGCATGGGAGCTAAGTGAGGGACACGCCATCCAAGGGCATTAAGTCTAAGGCCGCATCAGGTAGGGTCTCACTAGGCTAATGACGCATCAGGTAGAGACGCGCTAGACAAGGCCGTGATAGCCAAGGATGATAGGCCAAGAAAGTTGGCGCTTTTGGCGCTAGAGTTAGCGCTTTTAGTGCTAAGGTAATTTGCTAAGAAAGTTAGCGCTTTAACACTAAGGTGGGAAACTAGTGTCAATGTGGTGCTAAGTCAAGCGGTTGGTTATAGCCTGGCGCTGATAAGAGAAAAAGATAGGGTTATCCTAGCTCATAGGATCAAAACATATTTTGAGGCATTACTTCTAGTTTGTGGCGCGTCCAAGAGGAGTGGCACATAATTCGTGGCTTATCTTTAAGCAAAGAAGTAGTATATCTAAGCTCAGAAGAGCAATTTGAAAAGTGTTCATTGCGAACGAAGCGTTAAGCTAGAGTGTATTTTGGGGTTTGAGCGTTAGCTATTCCCGAATTTGATAGATGTTACCGGAACATTGATGCACACTCGAGACAAGTTCAAGAAATTCAGTTGTGGAATTTTATGCGACTTGAGACTAGTTCGATATGGCATTAATATTGTGAGTATTGAGGAGGCTGCGAGGCTAGTTTAGAATGTTTGTAGAGAATCTGTATTCTTAATTCGCTTGCGGAATATAAGTAGAGATACAATATTTTGTTTCTTGTTATAGAGCTTTGCATATGCGCATTAATACACACATATCTCTTTATATTCCTGCTGCTTGACAAAGGACAATTTTACAATTTTAGACCTTGTCAAAACTCACCATCTATAATGTCTTTTGATTTTTGAATGATGGATTTGTTGGTATTGCAGGAATTTGTGAAAGCTAGACGCTATAAAGTTCTAAAGCTAGGGAAAGAGAAGAGTGGCACATTACCTGTTCGATTTAATGCCCGAACGGCTCTTCTATCTTGTCCATAGCGAACTGTTGAAAACCTGTTGCTCAGTTGCTCGTGGTCTTTGCATAATCATTCTTCCATGTTGTTTGCAGCTTCTTTCTGCTCCTACTTCTCTCTTCCATTGTGTTGCTTTTCTTCCAGTCGCGTGCAGCACGGTCTTTGCCCTTATGCTTAGTTCCACGACTTAAGCTACATGGTATGCAACCTTGCGTTTAGTCTACTACGGAAAGGTAGTTAATAAGTCCTCAATGCTAAACTGATTGCTCTGCCATTCCATGCTCCATCCAACTCATCACCATAAGTAAGTTGTTGTTTGATCCGTATACAATTCTCTTCTTGTTGTTATGTTTCTAAAGGCAACAGCCGCCATAGAATTATTCCCACTTGTATTTGGGAATTTGAATCCTAATGAAACTCAAATTCGTAGAATTTGTTCTTGCAATCTCTCATGAATTCCTTATATAAGCGGCGCACTTCTCATGATCTCATTCACACCTTCAATAAAAGTTTATCTCCTCTTTCAGGTAGGTAGCTTTCTTCGTAGAATTTTCTTCTTTTTCCTTCGTTGTTTACTGTTCTATCAAATACATGACTTATCTTTGTTTTTCTGTATCTTCAGTCAGGAATTTGAACTCGCAATTCGTCGCGACCAAGGTACGTAGCCTTCTTAAAAATTCTTCTCATGTACTTTGTCATAAAAGTAGCTAGCTTGTTCTTTTTTCTTATTTTTTTTTACTTCTTCTATTGCTTCATATACTACTTTCCGAGCCATGTCCTTTTTTACCAACCTGTATTACCGAGAACCCATGAGAGCATGAACGTCTTTTGCTCGTCTGACTCCGGACTTCTTCCTGTTGCTTATCTTTAGGTTCCCTGAACTTCTCAAGTTCTTCTCCGATTGTTATTTGCATCTGCTTTCCTTCATATTGCAAAGTTTTCCCTCAATCCTTCTGGCTTTTCAAACAGATCTTCCAAGCTTGGACACAAGTTTTTTTGACATTCTTCTTGTTATTATTAATTCGTATAGATGCTTCAACACTTCCTTTGCATGTTTTTTATAGAATTTCGAAGAACTTTGCATCCATCCTGATTCGATATGACTGACGACAAGCATCTCCACTTCACGACTAAAATACCCATATCTCGAATGAGATTTTCCTGTCTTTCTTGGTTTTCACGCTCTCCAACTAGTTTGTTGTTTAATGTCCGTGAATAGTCAGATATCTCTGCCTTCTCCTCGGAGTTTTGCCATCTTTTCTTTTAGTACTTAAGCAATGGCCCTCCTAGTATAGGATCTGTGACTCGTGACTAGCCTCTTTAGTTATACATGGAATCTTTCAATTTCCTTTGCTCCATAGTGTGGTATGACCTTTGCTTCTCTTGCCATCTACAAGTCCTTACCGAGCTGTCTTAGCTTGTTCACAGGTCGTCATTATTTCGCCCTTCAAGCCCACTACAGTTGCAAGGTAACATACGTCTTAACTTCTTACACATCTTCACCTCTAATTGTATGCACACCCTTAATTGGATATTCACTCTAGTAATCCCTCATGTGATGTGAGTCGGAGATTAGCACAATATGCTGACACTAATATTTCGCATATAGTTTACTGATTGAACCATGGAATTAATCTATATCATTGCACTCTCGCTCTAGTTTACTGGTTGAACCATGGAATTAGTCTATATATTGCACTCTCGTTTCTACGCTTTCCTTCTTATTTGCTAGCGATTGTCCACAGCATCATGTTTTGCATTGTCACCATGCCCTTATCAGTTTCGCAAACCACCACCAACATTCCAGTCCACTTCACCATCTCCTCTCGCTAGCCTGTATCACAAATATTCACATCCACCAATACGGCAACCATCCAGCATCAGTTCTACTTCTTTTTAAACCTTGTCGAACAACCCTCTTTTATTCCCCTCTAGGAAATTGAGTTGTTGGGTTGTTGGCAACTGTTTTGATGAAATTATCTATCGAACGCGGCCCAAGACGTGTAGTCTGTCTAGCTCATTAATACTTTACAGTACTAGTTGATAATCCTAGGCTCACGCAGTTGCGAGAAGAACCCTCACTGACCTTTTTTTTTTTTGGAGAATGACTAATCCAAGAATTCGTGTTGGGGGAAAGCCTCACCCAATAATATTACTATCTCAAGTGTTGTTACTCTTCTTTTTGTCTTAGTTTGAAATTCTTGATACTAGATCATCCACAGCCGTATTTGATTAAGCACAGATTAGGACCCTTCCTCTGTTTATATTCTCCATGGACTTGGAATTATCTTCTCCTTCGCTCAATTGTCTAGCGACAGTAGTATCTTGCCCAGCCCTAGAAATAGCAACAGACTGATTGATCATTGCTCTTGGGTTATTGGTGTATGAAATAGTGTCGGTGTTCATTAATGAATCTCATGACATTTAGACCAGCAATGCTCCTAGCACCTTCTGTAGATTGACGCCGTGAATCATTGAAGTATTTAGGGACAGTAAAAACAACATTCTTTATAGAAGAACCAAGGTAAGTTTTTGCAATCCGGTTGGTGTCAATCTACTGGATAGCAACTTCAATTGCATCTTCCATAATCATGTGATACTCCAGAACTTTACTAACCTCTAGCTAAAGTATTCCAGACCAATCTTAATCTTGACTCTTTTCATGTAGGTCGTTGCTTTCCGTAACGTAGTATAGTCCGGTACGACTAATAATTAGTTTCTTCAATTCTACATATGTTGTTGTTAAGTTGCGAACCCCGAACTCATGAGACTAAGCTCTCTACTGTTGTGATTAAATCCTTGTTGCATTTTGTGCTAAATATTATATCACAAACTTTAGTGAGAATGAGCATGTTCTGTACTGACTTACTATGATAGGAGTGGATAGCCACACTCTAAATTGGTGCTTGTGGCATGGACGATCCTTTCTTGCTTGTGGTTGTGTTCACAACTTAAACGAGGTTGTCGTGCCCTTGCTGGAGAGAGGCTTCAGTAGCAAATGAGAGAGCTGTTTGATACAAGTTCTTGTGCTCCATTTGCTTGTATCATTTGAGTTGTTACTTGATAACATTGTAATGTGTGAGAAAAACAAGGAAACTGTTCATCATGGTTGCCTTTCGCACCTCCCTTAGGTAATATAAATTGAGCAAGCAGTGTGCTTTGGTGAAATGGTTACGGACATTCCACCAGCGAAATTTAACATTTAACCATTGTAGAGTGACGTTCATTTCCATTTGTTGTGGCATTATTACCATTGTTGTTGATGATCAAGAAACTGCTCTTATACGCGCATTGATGTAGTACGGGAGATATCGTCTTCTAATCCCCAAGTCTTCTTGTCTACACGATTGCGAGATGCACACCTTTTGTGAGTCGAGTTGGCACTTGGAGAAATGCTACTTCTGCCCCTTGTTTGAACAGTTTTTTGAATTGTAGCTTATTTCAATGTTTTTGCGTAATTTGATATTTCCTTGCTATTTTCCCCTCTTTATTGCTCATAGAAAGGATTTTTAATAGAAATAAAATGATTTGTTTTTCTCTTCAATAAAAAATCTTTGCTTGTAGTTAAGCAAAACATTTTACTTCTCTTTAATAGAAAAACTTTTTAAGTACTTTTTTAAAAAGTACATTCACGATGTGTTCTCAATTCTAACTCACCGAGTGTTGGTCATTCCAGTATAGGGGGTGTGCATCCAGTTTTTACAGAGATTTGATTGTTTCGAATCGAAACGCTTTCCATCGTTAAAGATGATCATTACTAGTGTGTCGAAATGTATATTATATTTTGAAGATATATTTGTGGATATGTAACGCCTCCGTTTTTACCAGAGCTACTTCCTCAACCCATTTGGTGAGTAGTCGATTGAAACTAGCAAAAATTTGACGCCTTCAAGTGCAGCTGGAGATAAACCTACAATATTCAATCTTCATTTGACGATTCACCACAGGCTCGTAACCGGATGTAGCTCATTTGATGGTCTCTTTATAAGAAGGTCATGCAGCTAACAAGCCAATCATTTTCATGCATATCCTTTTGCGTTACTCTGCATATAAGGCCAGAAGTATCCTTGAGATAAAAAGCCTAAGCGCCTGACTCCTGCCTCCAGAATATTTCTTACAACACCTTTAATGTGCCTCAGCGAACAATCGCTTCCTTACAGCAAAAAGTATTCTCAATTCTGACTAAAACCCAGGTGTGCGTTGACTATAAATTAAATTTATATTACAACAGTTATTGAGGACTGACCTCACCGAGCGTTGGTCGTTCCTTCAAACCTAGCCGCCCTCATTACTCGTAGTGATATTGAAAAGGACGCCCACTATTGTCCGACCTTTTTGAAATATGTTGATTTTTCTTGCGTATTATGCGACGCTTTGTACCAAGTATAGGATGTATGATGCTCGTGTAGTCGAGACTTGAATTGATTGTGGTGTGCTCACGGAAGTGGCAAGGATTTATGCTCGCATCATGTTGTTTTTCCAAGTACAAGTAATACTTTTTCGAACATAGAATTTTTCGTCTACATCTAGCATGTTGTCCCAGACGTGGTAGTGATGACTGTGCGTAGTATGCTGACATATCACAGGATTGCTGACGTGGCAGATGCATGACGTTGATGTAGCGTTTTTGATTGGATAAATATTGTTGATGTGGCATTGTCCAACACTGACATGGCGAGGTGGTACCAAACGCAGTTGCTGATGTGGTGGATGTTGACTGTACCCAGACGGTTGACGTGGCATTGTTGACATGGCGATATTGCAAATATAGCGGCGCTGAATTGATCCAATAATGTCGTGGCAATGCTGACTTGGAGTTGACGCAGCATGGTCGAACCGAAAGGACCTGAACGGTCTAGGTTAGACCAACTGAACCGTTCTGGCTTATGTTTAACCGGCTGAACCGTTTATGAACTGGAAATGGACCGGCTTGGCTCGGTCAAGGATCGGTTTGGGCTCCATGGCGGCTCAAATTGGACCAAGTTGGCTTGACTCAGTGGAAGTGTTTTTGTCATGCTTTCTGCAACATATACTTCTGTTACTCTTTCTAAGGGTTTAACCATGCTTTTTCTAAACCTTAATTTTTTATTTTTTTGTAATACTTTTCTCACTGCGGAACACGATCCTTTTACTCGTATATCCCCTTAGTCGGCGCTAAAATGTTGGTGCAAAAATAATTACCCCAACACTATTTGAGATGTGTTTATATTGATTAAATCATTTTCATTGATTTAATTCCACCTGAAACTGTTGTAGAAATTGGATCTGAAGCTGAATGATTGATCTCTAACCGTTGATTTGATCCTACCAGAAATTGTAGATGGGACTTCTTGTGATACCGAATTTATGTTGAAAGGTGGGTGGGTGATGTGTGTCTTACCACGCCAAAATTATTTATTACTTTATCACTACTTATGAAGCAAGGGTAAGAAAGGATCGTTCCCACAGAGAGGTCTGGGTTGTTATTAGATTTTGATATCTTATGTAAAAGGGGAAATTTTTCAGATTCAATGAAAGTAATTAAACTAGGGTTAACTGATGTTTGGTACTTAGGTTTTGACCAGCTTAGTCTTTGGTCTAACGTTTGTTCAATGTTAGGGATTGGTACCTAGATTGGACGTTGACTTACATTGACTAAGTTAAATCTAATTTTAATTAATTAGTGATTGAAGTTTGCAGAAAAGGGTTTTTAGTGATTGCTATAGAAGAAAATGAATCTAAGAAGATTAGTGTTTAGCAGAGAATGGAATTGAAACTATAGAGAAGTTGTTGATCTCGCTGCTACCAGGTGAGATAGAGAAATGGGATCAAGATTGAGCAACAGAATGGATGAGACGTTATTAGGGTTTTGGTGATGTTCATTGATAATCGAGAATCGATATGAAGCTGCTTCATGGCTTATGAAGAAAAGATATGTTCAGATCAATGGATAGTGGATCTGGTGTTGTTGATGAAGATGATTGAAGTTGCAAATGGGTTTCGAGTGGTCGTTATAGTTTTGTTGGTCGAGATGGCAGTGAAAGAAAATGGAGAAGGTTGGGTTTGGTTTGAATTGAAGTTTTGATGAGTTCAATAGGTTCGATGTTGATGCAATTGAAGAAATGGGTTGTGGTCTGGTGGCTTGAATCTGTGAAAAATTGAGATAAGGAAATGAAAGATTAATGATGGGTTATTTTCAAATTTTGTCTTGGCAAAGGAAGATAGTGAAGAAGGTAGAGTGCCAATAGGTTAGAAGTTGTTGTGGTCCTTTAGCTGTTGTAGCTGCAGCAATAGTGATGTTGCAGATGAATTGCAACTGGACTATAACAATTGAGTTGGATGAATGGACACAATAGATGAATGTTAGGGTGCAGGGAAGGAGTATAAGAATGGACTGAATCAGGCCGGAATTCTACCAGATACAGGGGGACTGTTGCTAAGGATTGATGGAGCTGTAATAGGTATAAATGAATGGTGATGTAGTTGGTTTGATGTTGCAATGGAGATTAGAAATATGGGTTCTGTTGAATGTGAATTTTTTGCAGGGAAGGAAACGATTTGATAGTGGTGGCGGCGACGGTTTGGAGAAAGAGGAGAAATTGAAAGAATTAGGGTTAATATTCAATGGTTATTGTGTAAATATTAGTAGAGTGAAGGGTACAATTGTAATCTCGTAAAATAATTATATTTTATATAAATTTATTAATAATTACTAAACAGAAGTTAGGACTTAACCTAGTCAACACGGGTCAACGTCCAGTCCAGGTACCAAACCCTAACATTGGACAACTGTTAGACCAAAGACTAAAGTTGGTCAAAACCTAAGTACCAAACATCAATTAACCCATTAAACTAATTAAGAAAGATAGGAAAATTGTAGAAAAAAAATCAATAAGTGAAAATATTGGTCAAGGTTTTGTTTTCATTCACAAATATGTTCTTGTACTAATAATTAGAATTGATATTTAATCTTGTTTTATCAAAAGCCCTAGAATACCTTGATCGTAAAAATATCCCATAAATTTCCTCAAGTCATCAACAAACACATTAAAGGATGTGAATATGAATTATACCAAGAGAACAACTTACCGTGTAAAAAACACTAATCAAGTAAAATCCCGAGGATCATTAAGATTCATTAAATTAGGATACTCAATGTAATTGATCGTGGAAGGCGCACTAATTCAATTTAACAAGCGTCATGATTCACATATGTATACAAGGTTATATCACTACAAGCTATAACCATATTTATGGTACTTGTATTCAAGGAGTATCACTTTTGCGTATAATAAACCCTAAATTAGCTATAGGTATGAATGTGAGTTCAATCAATTGGCCACTCGACGAAATAAACACTCAAAATCATTCATGGTGATATTAGAAATGAATCATAATCGGTAATATTGAGACAAAACTAATTTATTAATTCAAAGAATCATGTATTGTAAAATTCAACTAATCCCTAACCAATAAAACAAAATAGCTACTCATAATTGGAGTTCACAAAATCGAATTCAAGAAATAAATTGCAAACTCTACACGTCAGGAAATCTTCCCCGCGTAAACCTAAAAAAAAAAGTAGAAGAGGTGAGAAGAGAACTAGGTGAAAATCTATATATCTCCCTCTCTTGTTGAAGTTGCTCTTATATCTTTCTCCCTTGTAGAATCCTTCTTGGAGTACAAGTCTCTATCCTCGTATAACTCAAACTCTCAATTTTTAAATCTAGGTAAAACTCTAGATTTTAATAATTAACTCAAGTCCACATACCCTTGGTAAACTTTCCATAGCCTAATATATATAATACCAAATCAACTCCAACCTAAAAACAAACCCATAACCAAAACCCATAAAGTTACTATTTCAAACACTCTTCAATTCTCGGGATTCATTGAGGCATTCTATTAAGCACATTGTGTGCATTTTGCAAGTGAGCTAGAAATGCACTTGTTGGTGATTAGAATCACAAACCTTCTCCTTCCCTGCAATATCATTCCATTACATTCATTCAAACATAACCCAACAGTCATTCAATTATTCAACAATTGAGCACACAAGCCTCATCAGTGCATGGCAGTATCTATTCTTCTCTATCTTTCTCTCAACTCAATTTCATCCCTTCTTTTAATTCTTCTAGCTGGACCAAAACAATTCATACCCAAATCTCTCTAACAAAAACTCGAGTTCATTCCCCACAACTCAACAACGCTTATTCCTGTTTTCCGAAGTTTCACAACAACACCATTTTTTCTTGATTTACTCGGTCTTCTTGTTCATCTTAATCTTCTTCATTCACGATCGAGAAACATTTCCTACCTGTTTTCTAAAGCAAACACAATTTATGTATCTATTGGAAATTTGAATAGAAATTAAGTTAGTTACAACCAAATTTTGAAGGGTTATGTATATTCATATAAAGTCTTTCAATTAAAATTTGAATCCTCTGGGAAAAGGGATGTGAATCTCCATGAAAGGATGCGACTCTTCACGAAAAGGTTTCTCCAAGAGTCTCCTTGTATCTATATAAACCCCACTCACTCTCTATTTCATTAGAGTGTGCTTTTAGAGCCATAAACTAGTACTAGGAATTTTATAGTTTACATATTGTCTTCAAGAGTGAAATAAGAGTTTTGTGCTATATCTATTCACATTCGATGTTTGGTGATCCTCGAAGTGCTGCGAAGAACACCAAAGGTATTGTTGAATGTTGGAGACATATGCCATACATTGTAACAACATTAAGTACAAGGCATTAAATGTCTTAAGTAAAGAGATTACTCGCCTCAATACACCCAAGTAAGTTTATTTAAGTTTTGTTTAAATTTTGTGTAATTAGATTGATCATCTCTTTCTATTCTTTTTCTTTTTTTAAAGTTGGTATTATGGATGTAATACATAGACAAGACCGTTGTTACAAAAAGTTGTAACGAGTCGGTGGATATAATACACGAGTTGTATTACGGAGGAATCGATAACAAAGATATTTTTCCAACATTGTTAAGACACTTGATAGTTTATCTTTGTTCCGGATTTGTGGTTTACATGTTAACCCATTTTTTAATTATTCTTTTCAAGCATTGGGATAATTTTGTCGGCAACGTTCAGTGGCTTTGACATTTCAAATTGAAATATGAAATTTAATACAATTCCCGGATCACTGGACTTGGTGTTTTCAACTTATAGTGCTTTCTAAGTTTTGGAGCAACTCTAAACATATATTTCCTCTGGAAAGAACGGTCCATATTCTTTCATAGATTTTATCCACCAGAACTTGCAAAATTCTGCAAGTAGAGAATGATGTAGAGACATGTTCTATGACATTCATTTTTTATGATGGGTAGAAGAACGTAGTTTCTTGTAAAAGGGCATAGTGCCTCTTTAATGTGTCCATTCACTTCAAACAATGAATGCAATCTGGTTCAAATAAGTTGGCGTAATTTGTTAATGATTCAACTTGATTAAAACTGAGATTGTGTAAAATCAGTGATTAATCACATCATATGCTGTTTGAAAGAAATAATGGAATAAAACCTGATGACCATTTAAAACCACCTGTAGAGATTTGAGTATGTCTCCATGGTGGAGTGGATTTTCGATTAATCCTTATAAAAGAGTCTACACGACATCTTGATAATGCTCCTCGCAAAATTTCAAAATTCTCGGACTCAAAGAAGTATTTTTTTGAGATTTTACAAAACTGAGTTCGCTCCTGGAAAAGTTCTGAAAATAGGAACATACGTCATGTTTCAAAGTGATTTTATGGTTTGTCGATCACTCTTTTGATCTTGGGTAAGATAGATAAGGTTCTTATCTTGAATCCACACTTTGAAAAACTCCATTTGGAATCATGATGCGAAAGATAAAACAGTTCTAATAGTGTTGCACATGTCTGTCAAAAGAGACGCGTCTCTTCGTCTTCGTCAAAAGGCATCATTGGATAGATGGTGTTTTGCTGTTTGTGGGTATTGGAAATATTAGCGTTTCATATATTGTTGGTTTAATGATTCAACTATGTATCGTATTTTCAAGATGAACGCATCCTACTTTAATTTAACGATTAGATGGTTTCCCACGATCAGAATGTAACTTATGGAAGAATAAGTTACCACCATAAATTGAGTGATTAATTATTTGATCTGTGATTAATCAGGGTTAATCAGTGATCAGTGATCAATTAATTGGTTAAGACTCATTGGTTTAGTCAGTGATTTGGTCTAGGCGTACTGAACAGTTAATTTTTGAATTGTCTTGATAAGGTACTATCAGAAATAGCATCACATATACTTTTGAGCGTATCAGTTAGAACTTTACTTCGGCGTCTGTCATGTTGGGCAGAATTAGCAAAGTGGAGTTAGTAAGGAAAAATCAAATCATGAATTTTCTTAAATTCAAGTACCTTCGTATTGTGGCAGAACGGTGTTCAAAATCCAGTTACCCCATGAAAAATTCCTCTATGAATATGGAAAGAGAGAGTCTTTCATGTATTCGTCAAAATATAGGGGTTATTGGGTTTGAACGACACATTATCTTCTGATCAAGATAATTCTGTAATCACGGAAAGAGAACGAAAGTCTTCCATAAATTCGACACAGATCAGATCACTCATCGGAGAGATAAAGGCAACCAAGTTTTTACTTTATCTATGGGAGTAAACCTATTTGTTTAGCGTGATGACGAGTATAACTGTTGAGTGAACAATTTTATTTTTTGAGATTGATAAACTCTATTGTGTCTGGTCATTAGTCAGAACTGTATAAGTTTTGAATATGATTTACAAATTGGAAAAGTTTTCCGTGAGTTCGTCAAAGTGTGGGGTGCACAGTATAACAACCAATGGTATACCTAATGATTTAAGTTTTTGTTGAGAATTGAGAAACAGAAACGAATTGGTGTATCAGATAAAATGTCTAGATTAGACATGGTCATGTGTAGTAAGTGATGATTCAGAGTCATCAAAAGACTGTGTTTTGATAGTATGATAAACTATATATACTCCGGAGCTTTAGACGCAAAGTCTGAAGAAAAAAAAGTAGAATGATTACAGAATTTCCTTGAATATATACTTATGGACGAAGTATATCATGTTGGAAATAACACATAGTTTGGGAGCTATGGTATGTCTCGGAAAATAAATCGTCGATATAGCACCATAAAGCAATTGCTCTTAAGAGCACGTATCTAAAAGAAATAGTGTTTGAAATTTGTATTAAGTCGACAAAAGATACGAATTCTAGAGAGCTTATAATTGCATTATCGAGGGAAATGGGATTATTGCCTAATATAGAGTAGTATTTACAGCGGAAACCCAACCTAGCGATTGAAGATCCCATGGTTATCTAGGTTCAAAAGGGACAATCAAGTTGTAAATTTATACTCACCGGAAACACAGTGAGAGATTACTCTCTTTCCCATTTATATGATAAATCAGTGTTGCATGTCAAGTGAGAGGTTGAAAATTTCTCATAATGATTCATATGGCTTAGTTTGACTAAGAAAGTATGGCATGATACTTTTTAAATAGGAGATCACCTATATGAGTAAGAAGTGGTGTCGTTTCTATGATAATTATAAGGCTAAGTTAGTCTAGAGCACTCATGAAAAACAAACATCGTTCAAGGACGAAATGAATACAACCGAGATCCGAATATGTAAGGAAATAAGTTGTGTGATATCTATTGTATCGGTTTACATCACAAAGTTGAGCAGTTCAAGACATCGCGTTCACTGGGAAACTAGTAAACCCGGTAGGTATTCACTACGGAAGATTCAAAACGAAAAGTTATCTTTCCCGATGTAGTAATGTTCCGCGCTCAAACTCTTTCTAGTGTCTTCATTACATTTGCATGAATTTCAATTCAATGTGGGGGATTGTTGGAAATTTGAAGAAATTAAGTTAGTTACAACCAAATTGTGAAGGGTTGTGTTCATTCATATAAACCCTTTCAATTAAAATTTGAATCCTTTGGGAAAATGGATGTGACTCTCCATGAGAGGATGCAACTCTTCACGAAAAGGTTTCTCCAAGAGTCTTCTTGCATATATATAAACCCTAGTCACTTTCTATTGCATTAGAGTATGTTTTTAGAGCCATAAACTAGTACTAGAAATTTTATAGTTTACATATTGTCTTCAAGAGTTAAATAAGAGTTTTGTGCTACATCTATTCGTGTTTGATGTTTGGTGATCCTCGAGGTGCTGCGAAGAACACCTAAGGTATTGTTGAATGCTGGAGACATATGTCATACATTGTAACAACATTAAGTACAGGGCATTAAATTTCTTAAGTAAAGAGATTATTCGCCTCAATACACCCAAGTAAGTTTGCTTAAGTTTTGTTTAATTAGATTGATCATATTTTTCTATTCTTTTTCTTGTTTTAAAGTTGGTATTATGGATGTAATACATGGACGAGACCGTTGTTACAAAGAGTTGTAACAAGTCGGTGGATATAATACACGAGTTGTATTATGGAGGAATCGGTAACAAAGATATTTTTCCAACAATATCTTACCCACCAACAGACTCGAGCTCAACCTCTTAAAACTGACTCTTCCCAGTTGCTTCATCACAATAAACTCCAGAACCCATTCTCTAATTGGCAGCGAACTTTACAGACTCTTCGACCAATTAAGTTATTTTCCTTTGCTTCCGGCCATCAACCCCATCTTATTTTTTCCACTGAGTTTCTCTCGCATTCACAACAATTAAACCCATATCTTCATCTTAAACTCATCAATCATCTTCTTCCCTGATTTTCTTACTGTTTCTTTTGTTCCTTGCCTTGATTTTACAGAAACCCTTTTTCTCAATTGAACAATGAAACCCAAATCCTGGCTTAACTCCAAGTTCTGTCCTAACCCACCGAAAATAAACAGTCCATTGTTTACTGGTAGCGACTCTTGTTGTGGTTTATTGTGAAGCGAATCTGGATATGCAGGAAGAAATGAGATGCATCTCGCATCTTAGATTTAGGTTATAAGATAAGGCGGTGGCCATGATCTAGACTAAGTCTATCCTTATCCTTAGCTACCCCAAGCAGTTGACTCCCTTTAGCACCTCTTAATAGATTAGTAATTCTGTAAATTCCTTTGTAAATATGGATGCCCCCTAGTAATTTCTATTTTACACACAATTGAGACTTGTGTTCTTCTATGCTTTGATTCCGCCAACATCCAAAGTTTCCAAGCGATGCCTTGAGCCTCTAATTCTTTTTTTTTACTTCATGTGACTCCAAAAGACCTACAAAATAGAAAAAAAGTGTTATATACACAAAATACAAGAGAAATAACTAAGAAAAGCATAAAGAATTGATAATCAAATAATGTAAATTAAGCACCTATCAGGGGGTACCTGCAAAGACACTCTGATGCTAAAGTCAGAGAGAGCTTTGAGCAGGTATATGGTGGAGAAAAGAAATATAAATTGTGTACCTTTTGAGTTAGATTTCAGGCCCTATTTATAGGCAGAAATCAAATCTAGTTGTAGTTATCTCAAATACCCATCGAGATTTGTAGTTATCCTAAATAACCACTTAGATTTGTACTTATCCTTTAATATTTGTATCTAACCCAGAAGATCCATGTCTATCTTCTGTATATTTTGCATTTATCTTGAAAGATTCTAGAACATCTTCTCAAGATTGAAGTATATCCTAGAAGATCCATGTCTATCTTCTCAGGATTCATGTCTATCTTGGAAGATTCATATATATCTTCTCAAGATTTAAGTCTATTTTAGAAGAACCTTGTCTATCTTCTCAGAATTCATGTCTATCTTGGAAGATACATATTTATCTTTTCAAGACTCAGGTCTATCCTAGAAGATCCTTGTCCATCTTCTTAGGATTTAGGTTTATCCAAGAAGATCCATATTTATCTTCTCATGATTTGTATTTATCTCAAAATGGTTTCTACGACAAGCCAACTGGCTTCCTCGATAAGCAAATTGGGCTTCTTCAATAAGCCTAGTAAAAATAGGCTTCCACAATAAGCCAACTGGGCTTCCTCAATAAGCCCAGTAAAAATAGGCTTCCACAATAGGCCAACTAGGCTTCCTTAATAATCCCAGTAAAATAGGCCTCCACAATAAGCCAACTGGGCTTCCTCAATAAGAACGATAAATATAGGATTCCACAATAAGCCAACTGGGATTCCTCAATAAGACCAATAAAAATAGGCTTCCCCAATAAGCCAGCCGAGCTTCCATATTAAGCAGAATTATGACTATGAAGTGGCATGTACGGCTCACACATGTACTATTTGATAATGGTACAAACAGAAGGGTATACCAAGTCATCCTGATTGTTTCAATCCATAAGTGAGCGTTCCAATCTAATTGCAAATGTACGCCGTGATTTAGCGTTATTTGATTTGGGCGACAAAAGGTTATCCGACACTTTTGTAAATATCTTTATCCCTTAATCTTCACAAAGATAAGTAATAACCACATAAAAACGATGCATTTTAAGTACTTTTGAAACTACCAAGCTAACTAAGTAGTAGAACAATATAACGTTCATTACAATAAAGTAAATAATTCCGGGGCTTTATGAGAAACCTTGCATCACAGGGGAATCTTTATACTTTAAGACTTCATTCTTCTTATTGCGCTTTGTGAAAAATAATCATGTATATCCCATATGTTTTACACTTGGTTGGTAGCACTACCACACCAAATACATGTATATTTGTCAAAGATCCTAGTTCTACCTAGATTGTGCAGGCCAAATATGCTTTGGTTGATATTAAGCAACAAGGAGCATGGTTTGATCTCATCGTGTTCTATTTATTTGAGAAATTGTATATGAAAATAATAATCATCAGTATGCTCGCATGATCTTTCCATTGACTCGTGCGCATTATCATTATCCTTTAGGATTTTATTGTTCTCTAAAATCATTAAACTTCGGAGCTCCTCCAGTTTGATTCATGGATATCATCAAAGGCAATTCAATGAGATAATTCATTGATGATATGAATTAGGTTGTTCCTTACTCACTTACTTCCTTTTTAGGTGAGTATTAATCGAACCTAGTGGTCTCTCCATCTTTCTTTATGGAACCACGACCTCAACTACACTTCCACAAAGTGTAGTTACAACACCTTAGTGTATGGTTTACCCCTTAGTGAGGATTTCTAACCTCGCAGGCACATTTGCAGCTGGTATATGTGATCTTGTCACTTCACCGCTATCAGTGCACTTTCTAAAAATTGATTATTGTTTTCACTTCACATTTACATTTGTGGAGTACAAGAATCAATATGAGACAGAGTGGGAAGACACCACGACAATTCATGTCGTTCCCTCAGGAAACCCTTTTTCTTATCTCCCCCGAGCGATGGGAAGACTGTCTCATCAAAGTGACGATCAGCAAATCTAGCGGTTAAAAGATCGCCTTCCAAAGGTTTAAAATGCATATAATTATTGGGAATTCATATCCAACATAACTACTTAATTATTTTAATGATCCATTATAGTACGGTGTGGGGTTATAAGGGCATATATATAGCACAACCAAAAATGCATAAGAATACAAATGTCATGTTTATATCCAGTTACCAACTGGTACGCAGAAATGGTTGACTAATTGTGGGTTCTAAAACGAATAAGTGAAGATGCCTATAATATTGCATATCCCACAAGCAGTTATGGGAAGGTTGGTACGAATAACATATGCCTTAGACACCATCTATAACCTTTGATAATAGCCTCTGTGAGACCATATGGTATCACTTGTACAAATTTGGGCTTCCGTGAGAGTTTAAAATTCTTAATCATGATAGTTCAAGAAATACCTGTCACAAAAGAATAACCTACGAGATATACGCGACAATTTCTTATAAAAACTCACACTAATAATGGTACAAAACTGTGTTAGTTTATTAACTGTTACTTAATAATTATACCATGACAGTTTTTGTAGAAAACTGTTAGTGTATATTGATGTACAATAACAGTTATAAATTGTTACGATTCTTAAGCAATAGATAACAGTTTTATATAAGAACTGTTATAGAAGTGTATAGCTATATATGACAGTTTTTGTCAATTAAATTCATTATCATTTATAATGACAGTTTTGATCAAAAACTGCTGCTATTTATCATTCTCAAATACGGTTCTAATTAGTAAAGTTGTTTGAAATTTTTCTGAGTAGTGGGCGCTGTGGGTAGTGGCCGTTGTACCATGGGATGTTTGTTAGTGGGTCTTCTCGCATCTCATCTCGTTCAACTTAAGTGAAGATTTCTCACCCAAATCGCATCTCAAGTTTTTAGGCAAATCGCATCTGAAGTTTTCAGGTTAATCGGGAAATCCCATCTCAAGTTTTCCCAACCAATGCAAAATATCAGGTAAATTCCATCTCTGATCTTCTTTTGGTTTTTTCTCTTACCCTAATCTGGATTTGGTTGAATCCTTATATAGTTGTAGTTACCTTCTCAATCTCGAATTAGAGTTCCAGGTGTGTGATTTATGTCTCTGTTGTTAGGTTAGGGTCTGTGTTTTTTTCTTCTTTGTTCCCTAAACCCGAATTATGTTTATGAACACCCCCCATTTATTCTTTGATTACTAATTAAAGTTTTGTTTGTTAATTCATTGTTTTTATGCAGTTATCGTGTATTGATTATGGAGTAACATTTAATCAAGATACTGTCCAAGCTCATACTCAATGCATTTATGAAATGGTTTGTTTTTAACACCAAATCGGCTGATTTTAACTAGTTTGATGGTGTTTGTGATAATCTGATTGGAAGTTGAATTTTTACTTTTGTGTTTCTTTAAGAGAAATATGGACCTAAGGGGGATGTGAAGCCTGGGAGTAATACACCAAGACAAATAGCTAACAAAGTTTGGTATATGTTATTTCTTCAAGACAAATAGGTATGGGTTTTGTTGGCTCAATGTAAGGTTTATCTTTTTGTTGTAATTCCTACATGTTCCTTGAAGGTGTATTGTTGAGTCATAACATGTTCTTATCCTGGTTTTGGTTATATGATCATCAGTCCATCATTTATGTTAACTTTCTTCATTATTTTGTCTCTCTTTGTTGTTTGTATGCTTCTCTGTGTTGTCTTATTCTATAATTTTGAGAATATGATATCTTATAGTTTCCTTGGGTCTTCAAAAGATTTGACTTCATACTGTCTTGTAATATCTTGATACTTTTTGTGCCAATATAAGGTTGTCTATCATTTCTCCAAAAAAAAATGTTTCTGAATTGGAATTATAACTTTATGCCGTTTATGTTCAGTTTATATTTTATCACTACATTCAGTTTTGGCAGCGATGATTGGGTATGATTCTGGGATTCTATTTTTTTTAGTTCATACAGTTGATTAAATGATTAAACTGATTCAATGTCTTGTTCCACCATGATTATAGGATTTTTTTTAATTTCAGCATGTGCAGTCACTTCTTGTAGCCATTGTGCACAATCGCGGTTGTGATATCCGTATGAGAAGTATCTCATCTTGTTGATCAACCTTTTGTAATGTAGCGTACTATACTTCAAAAAATAGATTAAATGAATGAGTAGTTTAAACTGCCTGACCAGGGATTGGTGGTTCTTGGTTATTTTCTTTTAACTTATTTAATCCCTTTTGCAGTATATTCGGTATTATGGAGTCATTCTCGAGCATCAGTCCATTTTAGATTTCGTTGGACAACGGAATTCCTGATCTTAAATCATACTTTTCGGGGTTATATTTCTTCCAATATGGAAAACCTGCATAAATTTTTAGGATTTTTTGTTTTCAGGTATGTCCAGTCTCATTGCATCATCGTTAAAGTAGTTGTTTGATTATAAGTGTAGTTTTTGAATCATCCTTGTATACCTGTAATATTGGCTTCATTAAGGAACTTGTTTATTTAACGGGTATTTGAGATTATTTTGCCTAAGTTCTTATAATGATTTCAGGAATTTGAATGAAGTTGGTTTGTCCGAGTTAACTCAGTAATCTTTCTCGGCATCTCCATTATGCTGTTTTATGGTGTATTTATGTTTTAGTTTATGATGATTAATCTATTCGCATTTTTTAGTTTAAGCTTAAAATTTTTCTTTTTGCATATTTTTGTTTTATCATTCGTCTCTTAGATAGTTGTTTTTGGTTCCTATTTTCTTTGAATGCGTCTCTATCCTGTTTATTTTAAAGAACTTGTTTATTTAAGGGGTGTTTGAGATTACTTTACCTAAGTTATTTTAATGATTTCAGGAATATGAAAGAAGATGGGTTGTTCGAGTTAAATCAGTAGTCTTTTTCGAAATCTCCATTATGCTGTTTTATGGTGTATCTCTGTATCTAGTCGCATGTTTTAGTTTAAGCTTAAAATCTATCTTTTTGCATATTTTTATTCTATCATTCGTCCCTTAGTTGTTTCTGGTTTCTATTTTCTTTGAATGCGCCTCTATCCTGTTTCTTTTTTCATCTTTTCATCATGTTTTATTCTTACACTAATTCTTTTATTATGAAAAACCAATCTCTTTTTTGCAGTTCTCATCTTGTATCATCAGTTGTGTTTAACCAGTTGTGGTGATCCTGAAGGCAATTTGCTTTCCGGCCTAAATTGCAGTGATGCTTCTTCCAAGCATTGGTAATTTTTCTTATCTTCCTAAAGTCACTTTGCTTATTAAAATCTTGGTTCATTTCTCAAGATATCTATAATCTACTTGTTAAAATGATGTGTATTGTGATAAAAAAACCTTCAACATGTTCGACCTGTTCACCTCAGTCCAAGACTCAAATTTCAAAATACATTCCCTCCTAGTCCTATGGTCATAGTCGAGCAATTTCCTAGCCGGATTTTGTGCTTCCGATATCATTTTGACTGCATGCTAACAATATTCAGTCAAAGTTTCTAAATAAAATGTTCTAATGATTTGATTCAAACTTCTTGGCATGTTTATTCTAGGAAGTTTTTAGCCTCTTATAGAATCATTTTTGGCCTTACACCAATTAGGTATCCTGAAAAAACCTTCATCTTCAGCCCTACACCAATTAGAATCATTTTCGTCCCTACAACAATTAGGGGAAGAACAAACGAAGACATTGGAGTGGGTTGAAATAGAGGAGACAGAGAGCCTTGAGCAGCCTTTCAAGCTTCTATAGGAGGATGAGAGTCTTTCAATTATTTTATAAAAATTGGCCAGGTAATCTTTTGTTGAGTTTCATTTTGAAATATATGATTACTACTGTTAGATGTCTAGTATCTTAACTTTGTGTTATATATGTACTTTCAAAATGTTTTGTCCTTGGAATTAAACAAAATGCATGACAATATATTACTGAATGCTTGCCTACATAATAATGATGTGTGCTGTTAATTGTTGAATCTGAGTGGCATAAAAATAATGGTTTGGGCGAGAGTTCGAACAATCCTGGCCAGACACTTGAGCTTCAATCATAACTGTCTCTTCCCAATTCTGAACCTAGGTTTCTGTTCAATTTTTTATAAAGATGAATTTTGAGGTGTTTCTAGTCGTTAGTAGACAGATAAATGGTTATTGGTAAATTTACCTGAGCTAGGTGGTACTTGGTTAACTCTTGGTTATCGGTGAATTACAGAAGCTTGGTACCAATTGTCTCGACTCTGCTCTGTATCACATACACTATTTTCATAGTTATCTTCAAAACTTGGGTTTTCACATCAGCTAGTTGGTATTTGGTTAACTCTTGGCTACAAGTGAAGCTCAGTACCGACTCTGCTCTGTATCACATATATTATTTTCATAGTCATCTTGAAAACTTGGGTTTCTACTTTCTACTTTCACATAATTTTTCTTATACAATACAGACAAATAAGTACCTTCTTTATTATTTGATAAAAGTAAAAAAGCAATTAAAATTTAACATTTTGAACTTGTCAAAATGGTGCAAAGAGCACAAGTTGGCATTGATATTGTACTTAAGTTGTTGTTGGTTTTTTCTTCTACTCATTATTTTTGTCTCTGAATCTTCATTTACCTCAACTCATGCAAAGCAAGTGCAAGTAAATGTAGAAGTAGAAGCTCTTTTGAAATGGAATTCGATTCTACTTACTGGACTTTACAAACTATAAGTTTTCCAACTTGAGTCATTTAACTCTCCACACTTGGCTGAATTTTCTGTTATAGTAACTCAATCCCCTTGTGTAAAGCAAATATGCAAACTGCTAGTTTAATCTTTTAATAATCCTTTTTGTTATAATGGTTATAGATTGACTCTGCCATGCCATCATGTTTGGTTCAACCTATCTCTGCAACTCATACTTTCCATGATTCTAAGTTTGTTATTGCTGATATCTCATTTGCTGCATCTATTAATATCTGTGCTAGTATTCCCTTATCCTCTTCCATAGCCTCTGTTGCTTCTACCCAAGAAGGCCCCAAAGATCCTTGTTGCCGGAAGTCATGCTGATAACCTTGGTAACCAATGTGGTGGCTGTACAATTACATGGCAGGGACTTACTGGGAATAACCTCACAAGTGGTATGTTTAGTTTATGTAATGTTATTCCTTTTCCTGCAGAACTCGCCGTCTTTTGAAACTTATGTGGATGGATTTTCTTAGTTCGTGAACAGGTACAACGATACTCCAAGGAATCAAAAATACCGTTGACAAAAAAACCAAAGTAGTTTTCAATGCAAACCCTGATGCAAAATTTGTGAAGGCAATCAAATTCTCATACGACATTGTTGTTGGTGGTGAAGTACCATATGCGGAGCAATTTGGTGACAACATGAACCTGACAATCTCTGAGCCAGGCCCGAGCACAATTCATAACGTGTGTGGAGCTGTCAAGTGTGTTGTTGTCGTCGTCTCTGGCAGACCTATCGTGATCCAACCTTACCTTGCTAAAATTGAGGCATTGGTAGCAGCATGGTTACCAGGAACTGAAGGTCAAGGTATTGCTGATGCTCTATTTGGCGATTACGAGTTCACTGGTAAACTAGCTCGCACTTGGTTCAAGAGTGTCGATCAACTTCCAATGAATGTTTGTGACATTCATTGTTAATTTCTTTTAGTTAGTACTAAGACTACTTTCATATCAAGTCTTTTGAATTATGTAGTACCTTCACTTCTAGTAAACTTATTTTATTTGAACTTATATACTAGTTCCATACTAGTTATCTATTAAACAGTTTATTGAGTAATCTAATTGTCTATTAAAAGTTAAATTTTATTTCCATAATTATCTCGATATTAATTGAACATATATATGTCAGTATCAGAAACTAGTTTGCTATAAATTAGCCTTCTACAAAGTTGACTCTTCTATGACAGTTCTATTTAGAAAATGTTATTGATATTTGCCAACAATGACAAGTTTATAAAAAAACTGCTACTTTAGTATAAGAAATTGAGTTATGGATGACAGTTTTTATGGAGAAACCGTCACCTTAGTAAAACAAATTAAAGAAATTAAGTTTTTAATGACAGTTTTTATGGAGAAAATGTCACCTTAGTAAAAAAAATTAAGTTTTCAATGACAGTTTTTATGGAGAAACTGTCACCTTAGTAAAAGAAATTAAGTTATCCATGACAGTTTTTATGGAGAAATTGTCACCTTAGTAAAAGAAATTAAGTTAATCATGACAGTTTTTATGGAGAAACTCTCACCTTAGTAAAAGAAATTAAGTTATCCATGACAGTTTTATGGAGAAACTGTCACCTTAGTAAAAGAAATTAAGTTATCCATGACAGTTTTATTTAGAAAATATTATTATATATTGTAAACAATGACAGGTTTATGAGAAAACTGATACTAATAGTTATGATTATGTGACAGTTTCTTACAGACCCTTTCGTAATATAGCCTTTAATGACCGTGCAATAATTTTTTAAAACTGTCACATAAGTATTTTGGTGGCAGTTTTGAACTGTCACGGAAGCCCAAATTTGTACTAGTGTATAGGATGCTCTATACTGATCCTATTAAACATGCAATAATCATCAAGTTCTTTTGATATAAAACTATCTAGCATTAACAAGGGTGGTGATCTCTTAAATTGTGTAATATGTACTTGGATTATTTCAAAAACACATCATTTCTTTTGAAAAATAACTAATTCAACACTTCGAATCATCCAGCAGAACCATAAATCACTCGAATGGTTCGCATGTTGCATGGATATGTTCAAAAATATCACCTTGTTTGTTTTAAAAGAATAGGTTGTTTACCATTTGCATCTTAGGATGTTTTCAATCCTATTTACTAAATAAAGACTTTGTAAAATGAGTGACATGATTTATTACTTTAAAAGCATAATGGGAAAGGAGGTGGTGTTTCTAGTACTTTAGAATGCGTTGATTGTGAGAGATTCCTTCACTTTGCATTCTTTTAATCTTTATAATTTTCATTTTCTTGTACACTCAAATAATGGGATGTCCATTTGAGTTATTTCAAAACAGAATGTCATGTCACAACCAAAGTTTCTTTATTGTTATGTAAGAAAACCTGAATGAGTCAATCCCCAACATTACATTGTCGGTGAAGATCAATATGGATAAAATTTTCCATCTATGAGTGACTTACAGTTCACTAGACTAATTGGCACATTATTTTTATTCTTTTCACGTTCATTAAAGGATATTTATAGAAGCATTTCCATTCACCATGAGTTTCCGTATGATAACCTTTTGAACGGATTTCGTAGGAACTTAAAAAAGTGTGATTAGCTCTTGGTCCTTACAGAGCTTATGTAACTTTTAATCTTTATACCAATTAGGAAACAAAGATTGAGCATTGTTTCGTTCGACTATTATTTGTGATATCTAATCATCATATGGTACTATATAAAGAAACAATTCAACAAGTATTTGTATATTTCCTTAAGAGTTTTATGTAATAAGTACTGAGGCCTTATTACGTAACAAAAGAAAATTTATCTCATTTACTTTAGAGTGTTACAATTCATGAAGATGATATACTTTTTATCATAATGCACGAATGATCTTTATAACTCAAGTGCTTTAGAATATATCTCAAGTGCTCCAGAGTATTTCAGTCTCGTGGAAATGATATACTTTTCATTCTATAAGAGTAGACAACGGGTATAATTCTTTGTAAAAAATATTTATATATTTTAGTTAACGAAATATCGGTTAAATTATCACTAACCAATAGTCTAGGATCAAATCATACAAAATCTAGAATCAAACTATACAAAATTTGATTGAATATAGATAGTAAAACAATCGAATTGGGTAAGTGTATTGACTGGAATAAGTTCTTGTTTCCATTAAAGTTGACGTCTAGGGTATGGCCTTCTCCAAGAAGTTTGTTGTCCTTTAAACTCCCTATATATCTTGTAGTTGACTGCTACTGTATAATACTTGCATTACAATGCTTGTACCATTCTTAGTAAATGCTTCCAGCTCTCATTGATATGATTCATAATTACATCTCTGTCCCATGCTCGGTCGATACATTTATTTTGTATCATTTTTACTAAAGCCAGAATTTCATCTCTGCTCATATACTAAACAAAAATTTATATATTCTTCTACCATGATTTATGTGTTTCCTTTCACATGTTCCAGTATACCAACGTGGGTGTGATTCAACACGTCTAACCCTTTGTTCTTCGGGGTTCTTTCCATATTTAACCTTGCCATGGTTACCTTAAGTTAAGAAATTTCGTTATCCCAACAGTTGAGGAATTTCACATGCCTCTCAACCACTTACTTCAAGTTGAATAGCTTACTCCAACCTATACTGGCTCTTTAGTATAATAGATGAAGTAGAAAAAAATAAAAATTAAAAGATTTTTCTGACTCATATCACCTTTTGTGAATTTATTTCCATAAAAATTCAGACGTGCAAATTCGCAACATTTCTTTGTTGAAGTTATTGACTCGTTATAGTCTAACAAGTGGATTACATCCCACTAAAAATTCAATTTTTGGGGGAAAATGAGTGTTTCAACAAACTTCCTTCAAAGTATTTCATCGTCTGAAGTCAATTAATATGTCTCCTTAAAAACATATAAGTTATGCCTTTATCTTTTGAACAATGCATCGTCATTGGTTGAAGGTTTTTATCAAGTACTTCTGAGTCCAGAAAGGTCAAATTCGAGTCGAATTGGTTTAATCAAAGAACAACTATTTGGTCAAGGCCCGGTCCATTGGATTTACAGGATCATGTATGGTCCATTGTATATGAAGTATTCAGGCTCATTGATAATAACCTTGAAATTATTAGCATATAGGCCCAAAATTATTTTGTTAACCCTAAAATTGGAAATTTCATCATCCAACTATGGTGATTGGTAAATACTCTTCTTAATGACCGATTATAATAAAAATTTTACATAAGATGCATAAATATATTAATCCAATCATACTAAACTTTTAACAGAATCCAACGGCTAGATAAAAAGATATTCATGAAGACGCATGACTACCTCAGATTATGTTTCTGTAGACACAGTTATAATAATCACATACTTTTGAATACTTACCATGATTGGATCACTATGAAAATTTTACAGAAGATATATTAATATATAACATATACTAAAATTTGAACTTAATCCAACGGTTTGATAAGAAGATAAACATGACGTCGTATAATTATCCTAGATTACGTTTTTGTAGACACAGCTATAAAGGTCGATTTCATAGTGGTTTTGGGGATGGCATCATATTCTGATTTGTAACGTATCCATAATATGAAAACAATAAGATCAGAACCACACTAATCTTCAAGAAATAATCCATCACCGGTCTCGAACAATAATAAAATTGTATAGTTGGTAGAGTCGTGTTGATAACGTTTTGTAGTATTACTGAGACATAGACGAGAAGGAGAAAGAGAACTCTTATTCATTAGAGATTAGGTATTAGTTATATTTTTTTATTTTTTTATGCAAAAATAGTTTTTATTAATAATTAGAACTGATTACACCTTGATATCTTTCTTCAACTAACTTATTACGTCTGGTGGAAAGTTATCATAAAATTCAAAATTATTTTTCTCATCTCTTGCTTTCTTTGCAATAGAATGAGCCACACTATTTTCTAGTCTATGAACATACTTACAGTACCAAAATTGAAAACTACTCATAATTGTTTTATATCTAAGATGGATCCCTGAATTGACCAATGAACACTTGGTTCATTAGTATTTACTGATTTTACTAATGTCTCACAATCTGACTCCAGCACAGCCTTATCTAACCCCAAGATATTTTCCCACTCTGCTTCCTCCATATCCCAACACTCCACCTGTTCATCTCCACATTTAGCATTCAGTCCTCTATCATAGAATCTCCTTTTTTCCCATACACAGGTATAAAGAATTTCTAATAATTAGACCAATACAATCAATCCCTGAGATTTTAATATAAGAAGCATCAATGTTTATTTTATAGAAATATTTAATAGGGGGCACCCATGATTGAATCTGCATACCAGAAATAACATTAGTTTTACCATTTTCAGCAATCTTAACACATTGATCAGTGTTGTTAAGTATTTTAATAATGGTACTTTTATTGTTTGTTTATGTATCCTGAAAGATTAGATTGCACCTGTCTTTCCAAAATACCAAAGGGCAATCAAACATTTATAAACACAAGCTTCATGGAATAAAAAAGTGGTATTTTGGTTGTCACCCCTTGCACAATTTAACAAATTAATAATCCAAGGAAAGGAGATTCACAAAGTTAGACTGGATAACACTTATATTAATGTTTATGCCAGGCCATACTGATCTTAAATAAGGACAATCAAAGATTAAGTGTTATATAGACTCCACACTAGTATGACAGAGACTGCAGTGTGTTTCTATCTGTTGATTATATTCAGATATCTTGTCCCTAGTAGGAAAAAATGCCTTTAAGACATTTCCAGACAAAACTTTGTATTATATGTAGGAGTTTAAGTTGCCAGAGAAACTTCCATATATCTTTTGGAACAGTAGAGATGAGATTATAATCATACTCAAAATTGCATAGAGCATTGTAAGAACTTTTAACAAAAAACTTACCTTTTTTATATGGTTTCCAAATTATAACATTTTTACCTGTAGATGGAACTCTCATGGCAAGGATTTTCTCAGAATTGTCAGCTGAGAAGGTAGAGAGAATTAGATCCTCATTCCAAACTCTAGTACTTTCAACAAACAACTCACAAACAAAAGTAAGATTCAAATGGTTAGATGAGCCAGTAGCTGGTTCAGGGGGGCTATTAAGACCTATAACCCAATAATCTAACCAAATATTAATTTTAGTACCACACCTAACATACCAGATTGCAAAATTCTTAACAATATCAATACCATCGTATAAACCTTTCCATATCCAAGAATTATCCTCATTCAGCTTGTCAATGTGTAAGAATTATGTATCCTTAGAATACTTGGCCTTAATGACCTTCACACACAAATCATCAAGATTATTACAAAGTTTCCAGCCCAATTTACTAAGAAGAGCATTATAGAACATTTCAAGATTTTTAAAAGCTAAACCCCCTAAAGCTTTTGGCTTTTGAAGATGATGCCAGGCAATGAAATTTATACCTCTCCTATCCAAATGATTCCACCAATTTTTTTTTTGAAGAGAGTCCATTTTGTTCAGAAGAATTTTAGGAATCTTAAAACAGCTCATGTGATAAGAAGGAACTGAATTTAAAATATGTTTTATCATGGTAGTTCTACCAGCTTGATTAAGAGTCTTTCATTTCAAATTTTTGAGTCTACACTCAAAAGATTGGATTAAGGGTTTGAAGGACTCACATTTGTTTATTCATAAGAGGAGAGAAACACCTAAATATTTCTCAGTATCCTTGATAAAAGTCATATTCAGGTCTTTGGCAAGATCAAGACAAGCCCCCCACTAAGATTTTTACTAAAGTAAACATAAGATTTACTAAAATTAAGGAGCTGACCTAAGTAGACAGCAAAGTGATTAAGAATACCCAGGATGCTTCTTACATTATGCATATCTGCTTTAGCAAAAATTAGGATGTCATATGCAAACATCAAGTGAGAAATAGCATAAGCCCTTCTAGTTGCCTTAATACCAGAAATAGCATGAGTAGATTCACCATGAAGAAAAGATCTAGAAAGGTATTCCATGGAAAATATAAAAAGATATGGGGACCAAGGGTCCCCCTGTCTTAACCCTCTAGAGGGAGTGAACTCATCGCAAGAAGAGCCATTAAGCAAAATGGAAACTTTTGTGGTAGAAATACACTGAAAGATTAAATTACAGAAAGTTTCACTAAAGCCAAACTTCCTAAGAATGATAATAAAGAAGGGTCATTCAAGTCTGTCAAAATCTTTTGAAAAGTCAAATTTCAAGGCCATACTACCACTAAATCCCTCATTGTTTTTCATAGTATGAATCAGCTCATGGGCTATAATGATATTATCATGTATAGATCTATTTGGGACAAAAGCATCCTGATATGGAGATATCAGATGCTTTAGATGAATCTTAATTCTATTGGCTAGAATCTTGGACACTACCTTGTAAGTAGTTGATAGGATTTTGAATACTTGTATAAAAATAACCGTAATCGTACGTTGTCTACAGTGTAGAAGCGGCAAATACGGGTCGAACCCACAGGGAGTGGGGACAATACTGCAATCAATATCTCTAATAAACTAACCAGAAATAATATTTTTGTATTTTTAGAATTAAAAATAAAATAATAAAATTAAACTAAACTAGTAAATTAAATTCACAGAGAGAGTCGGTAATCATGGTTTATAGTATCCATCACTATTTCTATTTAATTATTGAAGTGAATTATAACTCCTGAATACTTATTTATTCTCCGTCCTATCGACATTACCTATTATATGTATAGAGTCGCAATATTACTGGTACACCCTAAGCATGGCACATCAAAAGACTAAATCTAAGCATGCACCATCAAATTGTATTAGTGAGAAAATTATATGAAACTAAATATAGGTTCACAAATAATACCTGACTATTCTAACCATATCCCATCAAGGTATTTTAACCCAAGCATGAAATATCAAATAAGTAAAAATATATATTTGCGATATTATTAATTATACGCATAGGTTACTGTATTGTACAGAACCGGTGAAGCAACAACTAATTTCATCATTAAATCAATAAACAAAATCAAGAATCAACTTATTCAAATCAGAATAGTCTATTACAAAATTATTCAATTCAATTAGTCTAGTACTCAAAGTGGTTTCAACATAAAACCCTAGCTACAAAGTCTAGCAAAACATGAAATTGGATTTCTCCAAACCCATTAAAAATAATTAAGAAAAGTAGAGAGGAAAAGATTAAACCGAAATTGAACAACGGTGCCTTCTCCGTCAAAGTCACCAATAAACTTTTGCCCGTCAACCCAACCATCCGTCTCACTTTCTCAATTCCCCAAAAACCTTTCACAACCACCGCCAACCTACCTCCCTTTTATTCGATCAATCTCGTTCCCCAATTGTCTATAGTCCGCAAGAAATTTAGGCTCATTAGATTTAGGTATAAGAGAAATGTAAGTTCTATTAAGATGTCTAGGCAAAAATTAACTTCTAAAAAAACCTTGAACAATATCAACTAAATCCTTACCAACATAGTCCCATTGAAACTTGTAGAAACCTGCTTGGAAACCATCAGGGCCTGGGGAACTCCAAGAATCCATATTCTAGATAATATATTTTATGTCATCTGAAGAGGGTATACTCAACAAATCAACATTGTCAACATCAGTAATAATGGAAGGAATAAAATCAAAAAGATCATCAGTCAAAGTAGTAGAGAAGAAGTACTACTAACTTTGCTAAAATGATCACTTAAAAGAGAAGCAATACCATCCCTATCGTTATGAAATACTTGGAGTTATTATCCACCTCAGTGATAAACTTGTCATCTGACTTTTGTTTATAAAACTCACCTTGAATGTTAAACCATTTATCAATTTCCTTAGACAAATGAACAATTCTATCATGTTGAGTTGCTGAAGGGTTTTCATTTTGAACAATCATAAGTTGATATTGAAGATTACTAATATTAATATTAATATCTCCAAATTCAACTTTGTTCCACTGGGATAATCTAATTCTAGTATTATTTTTTTATTTTTCAGCAAGCTTAAAAGCAGCAGAACCTTGGATATCTACATTCCAGGCAAGAGCAAGCTGATTAGCAAAACTACTATGATTTAACCAAGTGCAGAAAAATTTAAAAGGTCTCCAAATTGATTTAGGTATAGAGTCAGTAATAAGAATGATGGGGCAATGGTCAGAAGAAAGCTGAGGTAAATGCAAAAGCTTAGAAAAATTAAAGTGCAAACACCAATCACAATTTCCTAAAGCCAAATCAATTCTAGCTTTCCTAGTGCCAGTCCCATATTTTTTACTAGACCAAGTATAGTTTCTACCTTCATAACCTATATCCATTAGGCCACAAAGATTCCTTTTCCGTTCTACTCATTTATCAATATAAGTAGCATTATGAGAGGTCCATATATGATGATTTAGTTCTCTTATTACCATCCAAGGTTGCTGAATGTTTCTACTAATATCATAAAGAAAATTTCATGGAAATTTTTTCCTATCAGAATAGGTAGAAACATACATAAAAGATAAAAGAACCTCAGGTTTATTAGGATGAACTTAAACAACTGCATGAATCATGTTATTCTCTGCATTTGTAACGTCACAAGAAATGCCATCTTTCCATATTAACAGTAAACCACCATCCAGACCTACTCTATCAATATATTCATAGTTATAGTAATGATAGGATTGAACAATGCTTATCATTCTAATCACATCTATCTTGGTTTCAGAGAAAAAATTATGTCAGGAATTTGCACAATTATTAGGTTATGAAGTTGTTGGCTAGTAATTTTATTGGCAATACCTTGGAAAATCCAAGAAAATTTTCATATCTCTATTATGAGAAGAAATCCAACCACAAAGACAGAAATGACAAATTGCAATACTAATACTGCAACTCTTATGATTCAAATGACAAATCTTTCCTAATTTTAAGTGATAAAACTGAAGCACATAAAAATTATTATAATTTATAAGAATGGAGATTAGAAAAGAAATCTTTTTTGAATTGGCAGTTGGACCAATTTGCCTCTGTGTCTTATCCACTAGAACATCTTATCCCGAAGTAGTGATTGCATGTAGTCCAATTTCCATATCATTCTTCTGAATCTCATTTTACCCATTCTCACCTCCTTCTATCCTCTCAAACTGTTCAATATTACCAGTACAACAAATGAATCAAGGAAAATATGGTTGGAATGGGTATTGATTTGATTATTAAGATTTTGATTGTGAGGATTAGATGAATTTTCATCTCTACTCCTTTTATTTTTCCTATTCTCCGTTTCCCCGAATTGAGTTTCTCTATTTTCGATAGAATTGCAATCTTCTAATATCTTTCTGTATAATTTATCATTATGATCTATCACAAAACAGTCTTTGCGTATTTTGTAAGGTTTCTTATAAAAATGATAAATTATCCAAACTGGTTCCCCTGCTGCAATTCCGATCCATCCTCCCCTTCTAAGTGGTTCTTTCATACTAACTTCCACAAAAATAATATTACTGACACTTCCTCTTGGTTGACGATGATTGTCCAGTAGAATCACTCTCTTGCCAATATCCTTTGCTATATGATCCACCAGTCTCTCATTCAAGAGAACAAGTTTGAGATTTCTTAGCCTTACACACCATATTTGATGTGTAAATCAATGATCACTTAGTAAGATATTTTTTTTGTATTTTTTTCGTGCCAAAAGTTGAACTTGTACCGCCCAGGTAGCTTTCTTTAGAGCTTCAGTGAGAGTTTCTTTGTTTTGAAAATGAAAAACGTGTTTATTTATACCCTTAATGATGATTTCTACTCTTTTGAATTGCCTCCAAATAATGTTTATTTTCTTCTTCACATCATCATAAATTATTGTTTAGTTGAGAATTTTTTTCCAAATAAACAATTTGACCATTCATTAGCAGCTTCATCAATTGTTCCATTTGACTGTTGTTGTTCACAGCCATAACACCGACATTTCTTTTATCTTGTAATGAAAATATTGAGAATGATTTGAAGGTTTAGGGTTATGAAAAGTATGAAAACATTGTTTGGATATATAGCCAGAATACATATTTTGGATATCTTTTTGTTTCCTGGTAAAGGAAAATGGGTATATTGGGACTGATTTTCTGGAGGAAAATATTTGGTTGAATTAAGAATATTGAAATGATGGTAGAAATTAATTTATGGAAAATCTAGTTTGATATTTATGGAATAGTTTTGAATTTCAAATTGGAGGTAATGAAAATGCCAATCAAGGATGAACTTTAAGAGATGATTATTAATTGAGAAAATTTGGTAAGCTCTATGAGAAATTAATTTTGGTAAACTGGTCATCCTTGGTTGAGCAGAGATAGAAGTTAACAGGGAAATAGATTTGAGAATAGAGTGGGAATTCCAACTACTTAGAACGAACTTACTAAGCAATCACCATCTCAACCAATTCGAGAGAAACCGTAAATGAGGGACTTACCACTACTGGTTTCTACACAAGAAGTTAACTAGAAATTTTGAGAAAGCTTAAATAAACTAGAAAGAGCGAGAAAAGGTTTTTTTATAAAAACTATAGAAACTTACGTATAAATCTTAATATGAAAAATCACTACCTGAGGATTCATCAACATGAATCAATTTTAAAATATATAAAACATAGATCAAAATAATAAAAAATTCAAATACTCTCTGATTAGAGATGCCCTTTCATCTAATAAAGAGTTGATAAGAATTCATCTAGCTTTTGCTTTAAAACGTTTGAGATGCATTAATGTCATAACAACCTTAAGTGTTGTTATCTTGTTTCTCCTCAATCCACTAACCTAGTTATCAGTTACATATTACATAGGTTTAAACCTCTCCATATATAGGTTATAAGGTAAACTCTGATTATATCTATATGGGAGGCACATACATGGGCCCAAGGCCCTACGACAATAAAAATCCATATAAAAAAAGTAACAATAAATTGGTCGTATAACCCACAAAATCTTATTTGTGGGTCTAGATGACAAGTAAAATTAGATACTCTTCTAGTATTCAAGAATCTTTAATATACTTTTCTAATATCCTAAATTGGATATTCTGCCCAAATTGTACAACTAATTTTTATATTAGCTTACTAAAATACCCTTGTTTATTTGTTTGAAAAACCTACCGACTAAAAAACGATAAAAATCCTTTGCGACAGAGCACCACCAGCACCTATCTATTCTTTCCCATTATACCTCTCTGCATAAAACCAAAAAATGTCACGTTATTTATGACCACGATTTCATGCCAAATTAGTGTTCCATGATATCTTCTTTTACCACGATTTTCCAAACTTGAAACTCATGAACACTGTCGTTCACACCAATTCAACTTGATTTTATTGTGAATTGATTTTCAAACTTTACAGGGTTGAAGCCTTTAATGGGAAAACAAGCCTATTTCAAAAATGATGATAATGATTATTCAAATATTCCATGATCATTATATGAAATTATGAAACCGAACTAGAATGTTGAGAATATTTAGATGATGATAATTTTGAAACGATCGTGACGCAGGTACCACATGATACGTTCCAACTACTGTATGGGATCAGTAACATCTCCAGTATGAAACATAAATTTAAATAAAAAGAAAAATCTCTATGTAAACTTTAAATAATGTTTAAACAAAAAACAAATAATTAACTACAGTTCAAGTTTATCATAGAATGTCAAAATTGGATGGTTGCATATTACTTTAAAATTGGATGTTCCTTCCCTTTATCAGAAAACCTGAAATGAAACCATCTCCAATCATATGATTGTAAACATACTTTAACCATTCTTATTATAATGGTGTAATACCATTAGAATTTCCTGCAATATCAACGACCCTTAAATTTATGTGTTTTTAAATTTTATGTGTTTAGAAAATGGTAATTTTTTCATACACTTTGTCTAAGATGAAATCAGTTTCATTTTGCATATTCTGGTAAAATTAAACAACCATTTGTACATCATACTACTTCAAATATTAAACCTAGATGATAGCAGTTTCATCCTGCATACTCCGACAAAAAAAAAATTCTTTAGGATGTATCTGGTTTCATCCTGTATATTTTGACAAAGAAGTATGTTTTCTTCAGGATGTATTTGGTTTCATCATGTATATTTAAACATTTATTTATTTTTATGTTAAAGGTGATGGTAGTGTTTGTTATATTTTGTTACTATTGAAGGTGGTGGTGGCAGTAATGTGGTGTTTGTTGAAGTTGAAAATGTTGGTAGTAGTGATGGTTGTGTTAGATCTTTTGTTTTTTTATATGGAACGAGTGTTTTACCTATTTTTCAAAGAATTTTTCTAGCTATTTTTCGAATAAGTTTTCTTATTTTAGTTTAACCCAGGATGAATCAAGTTTCATCCTACCTATATTTCGAATAATTTTTTCCATCTTAGTTTAAGGAGGGATGCAACTAAATTCATCTTACCTATTTTTCGAATAATTTTTCATATCTTATTTTAAGTCGGGATGCAACCAACCTCATCCTAGTTATTTTTTGAAAAAAAAATCGTAGTTTAAGTCAGGATGCATCCAGTTTCATCCTAGCAATTTTTCAAAAAAAAAACTTACCTTAGTTTATGCAGGATGCAACCAGTTTCATCCTATTTTATTTTATTTTCAAAAAAAATATTTTCGAATTTACTATCAACAATGGATCTTGTTCTGTAGATAATCTAAAACTCTTTCCAAAAATATAAGTTTTATTAAAGTTGGATATATATTTTGGAAGTTTTGAATTTGGTTGTGATTAGTTTTTAAGTAGGAGAGAGAAAGGATAAAAAGAAGAAAAAACATAAAGATGAGGTATATAACTGTCTAGGTATTTTAGTGTCCATTTCACCCATTCATAATGTTTACTTGTCCATTAGAACCATATTTTAAAAATACTTGGACAACAGATCCATTTTCTCAAAAAATAAAAAATTATGCTTATCAAATAAATCTATAAGTAAAAAATAATATTCTCCCTCCTTAAATTATACTATTGCCATCCTAAAAAAATAATATTTATGTTTTTTTATTTTATTTGAAAACATGTTAGATTGAAAAAAATAAAAATATTAATTTTTTTGAGACAGAAGGAATATTTTTAGCTTGGTCTCCTGCAGCTTGAATTATGCATTGTACCTTCCCTTGTAAGTAATCGTATTGTGACTTTGCCACTAATGGAGCTTGAGGATCAATTTGCCGTATTTTGTGGAGTGGATGGAATCTCAGATGATAGAAACATTCCCTTCCTACCCTATTTTGTGGAGTGGATGGAATCTCAGTTGATAGAAACATTCCCTTCCTGCTTTCGAGTTTACGTCTAGACAGGAGCATTCACCTCCTGCTTTCGGGTCCAAGCGGTGCATTAAAAGAAGATAATAACTACGAACAGTGTCCCTTAACGGTAACCCACATTTAGTGGTCCTGGTAGTAATTTAATAAAGAGAATAGTTCATAAAGTACCATGTCAGAACGAATCACACATTTCTAATCGAGTGAATCTTTCTCTCCAAAAGTAGAAAACGCTGAGAAAATGATCTATGACTTTAACTAACCTACCTACAGTAGCAAAATAACACACGTGCAGCAATCGTGGGACCCAATTCATGAGTACGGAAAATCTGGGTGCGATTGTTAGCAGACTCAGCTTTAATTTAATCTCAAAAGTACGGCCGCAAATATATGTGCGTTTTAATAATTTCTCAGATAACAAAAAAACAAAAATAGGAAGATAAAACCAACGACTGCCCCTTCTCCACGTTTCAAAATGTCAGTAGGACAGGGTAGTGTTGTCTTTGTGGGACTCTTTGATATACTTTTATTGCGTAGCAGCAACAACCATTCCCATGATTGCATTTTTCAAGAAGGAATCAGTAGTCGGGACAACAATGTCAGCCGTTTGATCTTGATCATCATCCTCACCATAAAGAAATTTAGCTACCCTCATGGTACTTGGAGCAACAACTATCTTATCCCATGCATCATCGACATCTCTACCATCCAATAAGAACACTTCGGTTGCGTCGACGCGATATATGTTCCATCCAGGTAGGGAACGAAGCCGATAAATCTTTTGCAATTGACGCATCGTTAAAGTGCATGTATTAATCTTGATTTGGTCGATTGCTACATCAAGTAATTTTACGCGAGTTTCTTCGTCCACAGACGATTCAAGTTGAAGGTACTGATGCATCTCAGGTACACCAATGGCACGTTTTATTCCTCGGGTATAGTCTCCACTTGGTTCAAAAAATTCCCGTACCTCAGTAACTAAACCAAAATTTACCATTTGATCAACTCTTTTTGATACGAAAGAGTGTAGTAATGGCAATGATACATCAACCCAAATGACACAACAACCATAATTCGACCGGAACTCAAGTTCATCGTCATCTACCAATGCTTCGATGAACGAATTAGATCCACCAACGATGATTGGAAGACGTTTACGAGCTAAAATGGATTCAATTGTGTGCAGAGCTACACGTCGAAAATCGGATGAAGTGAATTCTTCATTAGGGTTTATTACTCCCAGTAGATGATGAGGAATACCACTTTGCTCTTCTTGAGATACCTTGTTTGTAATAATGTCTAGTCCTTTATAGACTTGTATCTTGTCGCAATTTATGATCTCACCTGAGAAACGAACTGCAAGATCTATCGAAAGTCTTGATTTCCCGGTTCCGGTTTGACCCATTATGATCACTACCTTCTCTTTTCGATTCCATGTTGTATTGTATGAATCCATGACGAATAAACTTGTTTGCCTGAAAATTATTTGAAAATAAAAATTAATTAATGAATATATGCTTTTAATTCAGAATAATACTTCATTAACACAAAAATTGAGAATCAAACAAAATCAAGTGACACATACAACTATTTTGTATTGTCTAAAGAACTAACCCCTGGTTCATTGGTTGAGAAGATGATCAAAGAGTGTTGCTAACATCAATTAAGAAGGCTAAAATATCTAAACATGCATGAATTATCACCTATCAAACAGTTAACCCATATATATTTTACTGATCACCTACCTCTTTTTATACTTACGTACTTGCCCTAATAAAAGCTGTCCTCCTCGCCAAATCAATAGAGAGAAAGAAGTTAGAGGGAGAGAGGAGAAGGATTTGTATAAAGAGTGGGCAAAAAGTGTGGTCTGTTTGTTTTAAATGCTGTGTTGTATTATCTTAATTTGTTGGGAGAAATGAAGGTTTTGCTGAAGGAGAGAAATGAAGCTTAGGTATGAGGGAGTGGCAGAAGGTGTTATTTATATACGCATGGGGACGACCAACTTGTAGTAAAATAAAAATAATCAACAAAAAAATTCTGATTGCAAATATATTATTAAAATAAGTAATCTAGTCAACTAAAAGTAAAAAAAGTGTGGTACCAAAGAAAATTCTAAAGCACTCCTTCAGTGGTTCCAATTATATTTAGGTTCTAGTATATATATCTACAAGATAAGAAGAGACATGTATAATTAATAAACAAAAAGAACTTAAAAATCGTAAATTATTCATCCAACCAACTACGAATAATTCAGTTGAAAGCCAACTACGAATAATTCAGTTGAAGTGGGATTCTTAAGCCGAAGTTAAACTGTTAACGAAATAAAGAAGTCCTTAATATTTTGCTCTTTGGAAAACATCATCATCCTTTATGCACTTTCACATATATTTTTGGTCGTTGAATTCATGATACGTGTAGTGCATATTATCTGATATCGTCTTTCGTCTCTAGTTAATATGTAACACAAATTACATATAATATAAGTAAACAACTTATTTGATATTATAGGATTACTTTTGGTTTTTAAAATTCTAACCTTAAATAAACATTAAGATAAGCAAAGGAGAAGAGACAGAGCGAATCTTTCATCAAGTAATGGGAAACTAAAGAAAAAACATATTACCTTTTTTTATTTGGTAGGAATATAAAATAAATAAAATGAGTAATGCAATAGAAACCACCAATCACACACTCTTTGTTTAAATCCCCAATTTTAATTTTCTTATTTCTTTTGGACTATACATGCCATGGCTAGTTCCATCGGATTCAGTCTGCAAACTGTAAAACAATGGAGAGAAAGAGATTTGGTTGGCAATCGAAAACAGCTGATCAAGTTCTTATTATGGTTAAATATTTTTATTTTCTCTTGGATTCTTGTTTTTAAAGACTTTTAGAATATATCATTGTGAAGATGCACGGTGAACTGAAAATATTTGTATTTTCAATCACCATAGATAGTTGTAATTTTCCCTTTCCTTTGCTTGATTATTATATCAAGTGAGTTTACTCTGTATTCTTTGATGGTACAATCCCATTATATCCCTCTCTTGATATATTTTTTTTCTTTATTGATAAAAAAAAAATCAGTTTGGGGCACCAAATCACTCGCTTAATTGTTGTGACAAGGTAGAAAGTAGTTTATTTAGGATGTATATACTCTCTACGTTCCTTATAAATCGAGTTATTTTAAGTTTGCATAATTTTTAAAGAAATAAGGAGAGGGATATATTTTTAGGTATTTTTTACAATTATACCGTTAGAATAATAAAATACTAAAATTTAGAAAAACATATCTCTCAAACTATGTCATGGATATTTGTAACTTTGTATCGTTGAAAAACATTTTAAAACACCTACGTAACGAATATAAACATGACTATCAAATTATACATATTTCTTATACAAATAATAATTAACCAAAATGGTAATTTTAGAAATATTACCTTGTTTAATGAAATAGCTCAACTCTTAGGGAACAAAATTTTAAACCAAGTAACTCAATTTATGAGGAACAGAGGGAGTATATAATATATGCATATTGAACTAACTTTAACTCACCGAATTTTATGAGTTTAAATTGTCGCATTATGATTTAAAAGTCTGAATCGCAACACTTAAAGACCTAGACAAATAAAGCTCCCACGTTAAATGGTAATGGAATCCTTATTTTCTAATTTTAAAAATAGGTCTTTTGTGATGCAACAGTTCTGGTGAGGAGACTTGGTAAAGTTTGATTAATGCAAATATGTTGGGATAACGGAAACCCATTATCAAATTAGCTATTATGTTTAAAAATTATTACACTTCTTTTACACCACATACTTAACTGCACTGGGTTAGTGTCACCTACAGTGGGTGGAGAACATTTCAAATCAACGATCTACGTTTAATCGTCTTTAATAAACGACTATGGTTAAAAAAAAAATTGAACTAAAAAAAGAATAACGTGTTGGAAAAAATAAGGAAACCGCCATTTTATTTATGGATTATGTGATAAGTGCATAATTTATATATTTTGAGTATCACTTTTTTACACTTATTTGCTAGATTTTATATGAATTACCTTGTATTATTATTACTTTTGTATATTATGTCTTTTTGTTAGGTTACATCTCTAAAAGAGTGAAAATAGAGTGTTTTAAAGGGAGAAATGTTAAATACCAAGTGTAACTCATACTAACCCAAGATTTATTGTCACCATTTTGAAGAGAATGAAGAAACGAATCCAACGGCGAAAGAATGAGGTCATTCGACGTCATATGAAAATGTTATGGGAAAACAAGTTCAGAATTTTCTCGGAGGGTCAGGCCATCGAGAAAGACAATTTTCTCGTAGGGTCAAGCCATCGAGGGAAAACTCAGGAAGAAATAATTTTCTCGAATAGTCAAACCATCGGGAAAAGCAAAATTCTCGGAGGGTCAGATGGCCGAGGAAGAAACTTGAGCTAGGTATTTTTGACGAGTTTTTATGCTATTTTTGAGTTTCCAAGACTTAGTATGACCGGGATTTGAGCACGGGCACTCCTATACTTAGTTTCCTATATAAGAGTACTTCATATATCTTTTTCATCTATCTTTTGACATCATATCTTCTACAACACTAGAATCAAAGGAGTTTTGGAGCAAATTAGGATTTTCCCCTTTAGGGGAAGAACCGTGACACCTTCTTCTTCTTTTCCCTCTTTTCGTGTATATTTTCCATGGATTTTGATAAATCCATGTAGGTAAATTTTTTTTATTGGTTGGGGATGTAGATATAAATTCTAAACATGTGAATCAATCTAGTTGATTATTGTTGATATTCAAGACCTCTTTTTATCGTTCATGTTCTACTTTTAATATATACATGTATGATTTTAGGTGTGTTTGTTAAGGATGTATACTAAGTGAACACATATTCATATCTAAATATAAATTAGGGTTTGGAGATACGGAATAGTCGATAGACCCGGTTGAAAGTAACATAGTGTGTTATTGATTGTATTCAAAGCCTTCGAGTGATTGCATGTAGAAGCTTGACCAATATTAAATAGATTATTCGTAGTATTCATGTTGCATTTATTAGTCTAATTCAAAACCTAATGCTCTTTTAGGATTAAATCTAATAGCACATTATGTTGGGTTGTTCGTTGAGTAGTATTCACATATTCATCGTTATGGTATGTGATGACATAAGGAATTTACCATAGTATGCTCTAGATGGGGTGTTCTAGGGTTATTGGTATGAGAGAGAGTGGATTTTGATTTTAATCGATTTAAGAACATGATTAGTGATGGAAGAGGAAATCTCTAGCCAATATTTTTTCACCTTGATCTCAACCTTTATTTATTTTGTTTTTTATTAGTATAATTTAGTTTAATACTTTTACAACCCCCTTTGGTTACATAAGAAGTCAAAGACAAATAACAATTCACAGCTCCTCGTGGGAACGATCCTTACTACCGCTATATTACTTGTTAGTATTAGTGGAAAACATCTTAATTAATTTGTGCGCAAACGACATGCATCATTATTGAACCACAAAGATTCCTAAATTTTACTTAAATATTAAAAAAAAATATTATGTAGTCTATATATATAGAAAGACAAAGGTCAGCTATACCCAAGAAATATATGATAGTAGCCATTCATAGACCGTATTATTCATGATGTGTTAAGAGTAAAAATAAATAGATTGGGCCTATTAGCATTTTTAATTTTTATTCAGAGTGCTTATTTAAGATTTGGAGAAGATAAGGGTGGTTTAATTTCAAAAAATGTATATCATGGTTGTTTAATTATCATTTTGTTGGGTCTCGGGTATCTTTTGATTCAATTCATTTAAACTTCACCTGCATTTTATATTTAATCTGTGTATAAGATTAAAACTGAAACCAATTTGTGCGTATTTAATCTGTGTATAAGATTAAAACTGAAACCAATTTGTGCGACGTTAACGTTGCACACAATACAATCATATGTATGAAAAGAACTATATTGTGCATGTAGAAAGCTAAAATTATTACTTATACCTAATGTGCCAGACATTCAAAGCTTCAATTAGGTTTTGGAACTTTTGTTGGGCCTTCGAGAGACTCGCCTAATAAAATAGTATGGATATAGACATATGCGGCGGCATAACGAAAACGTACGCCCCGGACACATGAACGGATCTAGGCACCTAAATCCACCAAGAGATATTATACATTATATAATTTATATTATATTATACCTCCATAGTACTTCTTATTCATCCTCAAAAGAGAAACATATTCTCAACCCAAGTGTTTCATACTTAACATAGATAAAAAGATTAAAACAAAAAACAATTTCTTTTGATATATCAGTAATTATTTATAAGGATGTAAATAAATGTAAACATTTATAGGGTGTAAGAGTAACCAAATGTATGATCGAATTAAATTTATTGTACATGAATAGGTGTCTACACCTCCAACGCTATCCTAATTTCAACCAAATTAAATTCCTTAGTGATGTGTGTCCTAAGTGTAATAATTCTTTATAGATATTTTACACTAATACTAACAAGTAGTATAGCAGTAGACAGTAGTGAGGATCGTTCCCACGAGGATATGTGTAATTGTTATTTGTTTTCAACTTCTTATGTAACGAAGGAGGGATTGTAGTGAATTAAACTAAAGTAAACTTACGAAAGAAAACACAAAGTAAATAAAGGTTGTGATCAAGGGAATAAAGTTTCTACACCCAATAATAAGAAGTTAGAAATACAAAAGAACATTACTCTTAATCTTAAGTACGCTTAGTTGTCGAGAAAGAGAGTATAATGTGTTAAACCAATGCCATTCGACGGAATGCAGCCTCGAAAGAAACCAATTAGCATTTCGCCTCGAAGTTTGCCTCACCGATTAGTCGCTCATAAAGCGATAGAAATGGGTCGCTCGTATGTGCATAATTGAATAAAGAGGAGAATACTTACACACGGAAAGGTGACGTTTATTTTCAATTTATGACGATCTCTAATAAAGGAAGTCAGCCATACGCGAGGATGGGAATGCTCACCTACATTTTCATCCGATCTACATTCAACATCACACTCACAACGAATATAAACGTCTTCGGCTTCAACTCTTGATGATAAACTTCCTAACTTCATAAAACTTTGACAACTTGTATTCTTTTCTTCTTCAATTAATTACTTGTTGATTTGAAACTTCTTTTTGTATTTTTTTTCTCCACAACCTTGTTTAATTGATATATTTTTTCTTATTTTTTCCCACTTCCATAGGATAAGGATCTTTAGCACTAGATTCTTCACAACTTTGGTGTTTTCTTGGTAATATAACTTCAAAAATTCACGATTTTTATATTTTCCTTTCTTTTCTCTATGAATATACAATTTCGCTCTTCTTTGTTGCTCGTGAACCTTGAATATATTCAACTTCTTCATATATATGATGTTGTTGCACTTGTTACTAAAGACGGTATATTTCTATTGTTGCTTCTTCGAGAGAGTGGTGCTAAATACAATTCAAACTACAAGAATAAGGTTTGTTGCAATTTTGATGTCACCTAGATGATTGACAGAGTTAGCACTCAAGAGATCACAAATTGTTAAAGGGGTTCGAGGTTGAGTAGCTCATCATTATAATCGGAGTTTTATGCAGATGAAATACTCTAAACGGATATTGAAGGTTTGGTTCCTCACTCAAAGGGAAGTCTCCATTAATGATTGATTAACTCTCTAATATTGCATTCCTTCTGCACTTAATTTGCCATCGGCATGGTTAAGTTCATCAAGATTACTCACTCACGACTAAGAATACCGAATATAAGTTCTCTAGGAATTCTAAGTTCAGTTATTTGGTAATAACTATGTATGTAAACTTAGCTAAAAGTGTAATATGTGACTCTAAAATTTCGAAAGTTGGAGGTTTCATGCAAATATATGCAAAAAAAATAAAGAACTCTACCTGCGAAAGTGAATACTAACTAAAAATTAAAATATTTTTATGCAAACACTCCCCCACATTTGAACTTTACATTTTCCTCAATGTAACTCGTCCAATGTAAAACTTGAGATGGGAAACCAACAGATAATCTTGTTGGGACCAAGTTTCCTCAATTTAGAAGTCCAAAACACGTAAAAACTTACCTTTCACATTTTTCACAGTCGTCAAGGTCCTTTTCCACGAAATTAACGAATCTAAAAATCAAAAAGACTCAAATTCCCTGTATGAAAAGTTCCAAGATTCACCATGGTTCTTTTCTAAGAGTTTGACGACTTTAGGGACCAAAATTGACAACATTCTTCCCGAAAAAACTCAAGAGTCGTCATGGTCATTTTTAGGGTCATCATGTTATTTTTCCATCTTTTTGCATCTTACTGTTTTGTCCATAACTTCTTCGTCTGACCTAGGAATGACCTCAACATTCTTTTCGCATTGGCTTCGTGTCTTTGTTTTCTTCAAAATGTGTTTATGAACTCATGAATTTTGAGGTTGATATCCTTGCCTTTGAGTTGTTCTTGTTTTTTCAACATTCTTTACTCTTTTTTGTTGCATTTCTTCCACTCCCCTTGGCTTAAAACACTTAGATACTTGGAGCACTTCACTTCTTAACACTTTCTTAGCCGTTTTCACCATTCTTTAGATGAGTTACCTAATAAAATAAATAAAATAGAAAACAAGAGTAATACAAATTAATATGTAAAAAATCTAACTAAACAAGTATGGGATTGACATTAAAAACATGTAAATTAAGCACTAATAGAAAAATCTAGACAATACTGACACATATGTAATAATCGCACTGGGAACAACAGCATAACCACTTCTAGATAATGTGATAACATCAAAACTGGTGGAAATCAATATCATTAGCTTTGAGGCATGATTGAACATCTAAATGAATGAAATACTATATTTTCAAACAGATGTGAGTGTCTAAAATGTTAACTGATTTAACATAAAAATATAGCAGAAAATATAAGCGAAACATGGAACTAAATACCATTGTCGTTCATCTTCGAAATGCACCTATATCCAAATTCATATAACTATAGAAATTTCTTTATGCAAAATACATATCATTCGGATTATAAACTGGAAGCCAAACACAAACCCAAAATTTTTTGACAAGTAAAATCTATATTTTTATTACTAGATACAAAATTTATAAATAATACACAAACTAACCGAAAAAGATATAATGTGTCTCTTTAAGATTCTTCAAATCAATCAAGATTCACCAAAACCTGTTGAAGATGAAAATATTAAATGCTTCAAAAATATAATCGCATTATCAAAATTGGCTGAAAAGAAAGAACTTCTAGAAGTACCTATAAATAAGCCTGCATCAGTAGATAAGCTGGAGAAGGAAACTACAGAGAGGTTCATAGTGAAATACTTGGAGAAAACCATATATTGACAGCGAAGGAAATGAAAAATACAATTTTTATTTTATTCTAAAAGCATAGTAATCTTTCCTTACTTATATTTTTTTCACTACATTAATCTGTTCATTCGAATTTCAGTTTAGTATGACTAAATAATTACATTTAAGTCAAGATATGGATATTAATTTATCATTTTAAATTATGGTTTAATTGTTTTTACCAAAAATAATTACGAAATTTTTCATGAAAAAGATCATTTGGGATTCTGACTAATCCAAAAACTATTCTACGAAAGAAAAAAAATATTTGTGTAGCACAAGCCCAATCTAGTTACATTTTATTGAGTTTTTTTATTTTAAAGCATACATTTTATCAAGTTAATTGAATGTCTGCCAAACTTACTTGAACTCATATATATATAATAACTCACAGGTCCATAATACATTAATTTGTGTTTCTCATAATTTGACCATCGATATTTCCTACAACCTCATCCCTTGAGCATTGAGGACGGCTGTCTAAAAATAATATATCAGAGATGATATTTGAAAAATAACTCTTCATTATAGAAACATGGGTGTGTATACAAGGATTCAATTTTAACTTATTTAATAATCTATTCATAACTTAAACTTTGTTTGTTTTATTTGTTTTGCTGAATCTGACTGACATAAATCGGATTATTTGTTTTTTTATTTTTTTCAATAGGTAATTTGAGGGTTGACTCAAGTCACACATCTAATTAGAGGTATTTGGATCAAATATAAATTTATATATAATTCAGTGGGCATATAGTTGATTATATTAAAGCAAAAATAAAATAAAATAACTCTACTACTTTAAAAAATTTGATTTCGATTCTGATGTGAATAGTTAAATTCAAATGAGTTAAATTAATACTTCCTTCATCCCATTTTAATTGCCTAAATCGAGTTTTACACATATATTATAGAGATAAAATCTATCTTCATATATACTCTAAATTATATATTTTAATAAATTTAGTTTTTCTATTTTTTATGGTTATAGTGAATGAAGAAAAAACAAACTACAGATCACCCGATCACTTCAATCGGTTAAACGTTGAAACATGCCTACTTATTTGCCGCTAGATGCAAGCAAAATAAATTTAATCACTTCCCTAGTGATAAATTATGGATCAAGAAGGATGCTAGTACGGTCTAGGAATAACTATGGAAAACACATTTGGTAATGCTTCAAAAAAAACCAAAAAAAAAAAAAAACACTTGGAATGTAAAGTAGAAGTAGAACATTTGTTTTCTCGCCAAGCTAGCAAGCGTGCACGTTCACAAGGTTACTTTAAAGCTTTATCTGAAAACACCATTTTGTTTTTATTAGTATTAGCATTTGGGTCCACAAATTCCACGATAAAAAACAATCTAAATTTATATTTCACCATCAAAATTAAAAACTCCATCACTACATAGACATGTATCACTTTCAATACTTGTACATTCTAGTGTACGATTCTGTGCATTTTCGTTTTCATCATAGCATTATCTCGCTTTATGTAATGTTGTCAAACAAGAAGATGGTCAAAGAATATTTTTGTGTATGGAAAATTTGCTTTTCGTTACCACTTATAGTAGCTCCGCCTCCGTGGTTTATATTTTCATGACAACTTTTACAATAATAGAATAATCGTTTAGTCCCAAAATTAGTGGGCTTTAGATAGTTTAGTCCTTCCGTCTCAAGCCTAGTACTAGAAGGTCCAAATTCCACATTTTAATAACGGGTTAGTCATTTTCTAAACGATTTAGTCCAAAACGAATTATTTTGTTGATAAAAATAACCCTCCTACGTAAACACGGAGTACTAATTTGCTTCTATTCATTCCTTCAATCTCTTCTGACGTTTGATCTCGAAATGAAGAAAAGAGAATCTTAGGTTTTGGTTATTCGATTCAGCTTCATTAGTTGTTGAAAAAACTATAAGATCTACAGTTCTTCAATTCTATAAAAATCTCCACCTTTATTCTCTATTTTATCGATTTCTTCTTCATTTTTTGTTTTTCGATTCCATTAACACACAAAGAACAAAGAAAGGAAAAAGAACCTAAATATATATTTTCTAACGTCTTTGTTCCATGGATACTCCAATTGCAAGGTCTAAAGATGATTATGATTACCTTCTAAAACTTCTCTACATCGGTGATAGCGGTAAGAAATCACAAATTTCCCCATTTTTGATTTATTTTTTTGGATTTTTATTTGTTGGAATGTTAGTCAAATTGGTTGGTGAAATTAATATAATTATTTTATGATAGATCTAAGTGGTAGGTATTTTATTCATCTGATGTGAAGCAAATGATGTTATTGAGTTTGGAGAAATCGGTATATTTCACCCTAACACTCCCGCAGTATACAAAATTACATGTAAGTGATAAATTATCAAAATATTATCATATACAAATGATAATTTGTTTTCATTTGTGTATGAATAATAAGTTTTAAATTACAACAAAAATAATTTCAAATCAATTTACAGCCTATTAATCTCGGAAAGGATCTTATTTACAATATACATTTAGTGATTTAGATTGCATGATCTAAGACTACAAACCGACTTCACTTAGCGTGAAGAGGTAACCATAAATAACTTATTAACCTTATAAATATCACATTTAGTTCATTGTCGAATGCATTACACCAATTCCATAAACTTAGAAGTTTCCTATTTCCATTTTATGTACTTCCTTTTTGTCCTCTCAACTTACAATCCACCATTCTTTCTTCTCTGTCAGTTAAAGGAAATGGTTTTGGATTTTTTGAATGAGTCAGATATTGTCCAGGTGTTGTGCATTCATAATCTCTAGAAACTACACTTTATGTGTTTCAGCTATAACTATTCATCTGTTTTCTCTATTAACCCTGTAGACTTTTCTTGATGCCTATTCAAATGAGGATGGGAAAATTAATCCAAATGAATGGAAAGACTTTATGGTAAAAAATCCATTTCAAATAAAAAATATGACTCTTCCATATTTAAAGTGATTCAAAATTGTAATTTCTAATATTCTCGACGTCATTTGATACATTTTTCAGCAATTTGGTGTTATGGAATTTGATGTCAAGCTTTTTTTTTATTTACATTTTATAGGGACATAACCTTGAAATTTCCCAGCTTTGTGCTGAATGCTGAAGTTGAAGATTCCGATATGGGAACATAACCTAGGCTTATAAAATCATGGTATATATCATACCAATATCACGAGTAGAAACGACGAATGTTCGTAGATGGTGAAGTTTATATCACTAACCAAATAAATTTTTTTCATAAGCGGTGACGGCTTTTTGTTCTTGACGTATGATGCTTTGATATAGGAGATGCATATCTTCTCCAAGACTGTAATAGACTCAATCTTAAATTTAAGGACTCATATATAATCCCAAAATGGTAGAGTACCAAGGTTTGCGGAGGTTGATGGTTCAAATCTATTTAAGTTTTCATGTTATGTTTAGGTGTGTACATATCGGTGCACTAGTGTATTTCTCATGAAAATAAATCTGTTTATGGGTATGAATAATTGATTTATTCTATGTTTTGTAGTTGTGTACATATTGGTGCACTATTATATTTCCCACCAAAAATAGATCCGTGTGTGGCCATGGATGATTGATTTGTTCCATGTTTTGTAAGTGTGTACATATTAGTGCACCGGTGTGTTTTCCATGAAAAGTAGGTATATGTGGTTATGAATGATCGATTTTATGCATGTTTTGTAGGTGTGTACATACTGATGCACCAACGTATTTTCCATGAAAAAGTAGGTGAGCATGGGTATGAATAATCGATTTCATGTTTGTTTTGTAGGTGTGTACAAACTGGTACACCAGTGTATTTTTCATGAAAAAATACGTATGTGTCTGGTTATGAATGATCGATTTTATACATGTTCTGTAGGTTTGTACATATTGGTGCACCAGTGTATTTTCCATGAAAAAGTAAGTGTGTGTGTGGTTATGAATGACCAATTTTATGTATGTTTTGTAGGTGTGTACAAATTGGTGCACCAGTATATTTTCCATGAAAAAGTACATGAGTGTGGTATGAATAATCGATTTTATGCATATTTGGTAGGTGTGTACATATTGGTGCACCTGAATATTTCCCATGAAAAGTAGGTGTGTGTGGTTAGGAATAATCGGCTTTATGCATGTTTTGTAGGTGTGTACATATTGGTGCACCAGTGTATTTTTCATGAAAAATAACTTTGCGTGTGGGTATATAGAAATAATCAGTTTTATGAATGTTTTGCAGGGGTGTACATTTTGGTGCACCTGTGTAATTCCCATGAATAAATAGGTTTGTGTGTTGTACGAATGATCTATTTTATGCATGTTTTACATGGGTGTACATATTGGTGCACCAGTGTAATTCCTATGAAAAAGTAGGTTTGTGTGTGGTTATAAATGATCGATTTAATGCATGTTTTGTAGGGGTGTACATATTGGTGCACCAGTGTAATTCCTATGAAAAAGTAGGTTTGTGTGTGGTTATGAATGATCAATTTTTTATGCATGTTTTACAGGGGTGTACATATTGGTGCACCAGTGTTATTCCCATGAAAAAGTAGGTCTGAGTGTGTGGGTATGAATAATTGGTTTCATGTATGTTTTGCAGGGGTGTACAAAGTGGTGCACATGTGAAAAAATAACTGCATAATCTTATGAAATTTTGTGCTTGTGTACCTATTTGTACACATGAGATAATCACGAAGAGAAAATAAAATTTTAAAATATAAAAATTATATAGTCATATGGGTACTGTTTTTGTAGATATCGGAAAGAGCTTTCCGAATATATAAAGCTTGCGAATTTTGGATAAGATGTTTGAAAGATAAATTATTTTTTAATTATTTTTATAATATTTAAAATTGCTGACATCATCATGAGTCACATTGGACTAAACAGTAAAAATTTGGACTAAATTGTAAATCAGAAATAAAGGACTAAATTGTACCTAGTTGAATGAGTCAGGACTAAACTGTCTATTTCTAGACGTATTTGGACTAAACCGTTATTTTTCCTTTATAATATACCCCATTGGTACCAGTGTGCTCAATCGTTTATATTTTTATGACAACTTTTGTTATACACACTTTTGTAATGCAATTCTACTTTCTGTATCTTTATCCATAGAAATGATGACTTACACATAGATGTCATAAGAAAATCAAAGGCATACATGGCATATCTTGTTCGGAGAAAACTTACTAACACTTAAATTTTTGCACCAACGTGTTTCAGAAAAAAAAAAAAGGGTTGGAAAAATACTTTACTCTATTTAAAGCTTAAGCTATTAGTTTTTTTTGTTTTTTTTTTAACTTTAAAGTAAGTAAGTACTACAACCCTGAGACCTGGTGACGATCTAAGAAGAAAGGTTGTTCATCATACTCCAACGATATTTGCAGGTCAGTGAGTTTTATAATAAGGTTGGACCTAAGTATGTTTTTCCAATGAGCTTTGCATAAAGTATTGAGCGAGCCTATCAAGGGTTATTCTTGTTAATGCGAATTAGATCCTCGTATGCTTGAAGATTCTTGGTTGGGTGAATTAGATGCTTGTATGGGAGTGGGGTTTTAAGTCTTTTCGACGAACTAGGAAACAACACCTTGGTGGACGGGTATATGGCGATTTATGTGCATGGGATCGAGAAGGCTACATACGTATGAATATCACTAAAACTTGGTAATTGGATTAGGATTTGTTGTGGGTTGAACTTAGTGGATGAATGCGTCAAGTGTAATCGTTTTATTTGGTTGATATCATTCTAGACCAAGTTTCAGAGTTTTTCCACTAGTCAGTAGTTTCATCGTTAAAAAACTTATGTGTTGTGTTTTTACTTTATTTCTGCGTTATATTGTTTTATCTTTATAATTGACTTATTAGCATGGGAGTTAATATCTATGATCGATATTTTTATTTTTATCCATCAGATTACAAAAATTGTTTATAAGAAAATGATGAAGAAGTTTGTGGTACCCAACTATCTATACACTTCATTAGGTTGTGATACAAATTTTAGATTATTAAAAACAATTGGACAATAAGACAGAGTTTGGATTACAATGATCGATTTCGGGTCATTATGTAATTTTTTATGGACATCGAGTAATTTCTGGTCACGTAAAATTTCTAAGTCACGAGACAAATTATGGGTTACTAAGTAATTTTAATTTTGTGTCATGATACAAATATTAGGTCTTGAGGCATAATTTAGGTTATAATTATAGATTTTTGGGTTAATGTGCAGATTTGCGTCAATCAAAATATTTTGGGACATGTGAAAATCTTTGGACCATAAGGAAATTTTTCATAGGTCACATATATTTTGAGTCACGAGATAGATATGAGGCGACATGCTAATTTTTTTCTTAAGATAATAAATTTTAGGTTTCTAAGAAAATATGTCACTAGATAAATTTTGTGTCACAATAGCGAATATCGAGCCACAAAATGTAGATTTTGGGTCACAAAGCATAATTTGGATCATTAGACGGATTTTGAGTTAAAGTGACAAATTTGATCTCTCATATTTTCTATTTTCCATTTTATCTCTATTTTTCATGTTATCTCATCTGGGAGCAATGCAGATAACTTCCTTATAAAAACGAGATCAATTTCATATGATTATGTGTGGTAACTGTGATGAAAACATACATCATATTTTCATGCAATGTGATGTGATGTGACTCAAAGAATATGGTTTGCAATGGATAACTTTGTATCTTACTAATGTTGTTTCATTGACTGGTTATAGGGTATAATTATGTCAAACCAATTTTCTAAAAATGTTACACAGAAGAAGTTAAGGTTTGTTGGCTGTATTTTATAGTATATCTGGAAATTAAGATGCTCAATTATTTTTGATAGTACTCAATTCATACCTACTAAATTCCTTCACTCTCTAAACTAATATATAACATACTGGAAAAATGCATTGTTTGTTGTTCATAACAACCATTGTAGCTTGCAAACTGGGTTACAAATGCAAGGATGGTATCCACCTGTGGACCAAGCTATGTAGGTTAATTTTTATATATCTTTCATAAATGAAAATTGACCTATTTATATTAGAATAATCCTTTGGAATACTGCAGGAAAATCTGAAGGACCAAGAGGAAAAAGCTCAGAAGCAGTAGATGAGGAGATGGGAAAAGATCTTGCAGCTCTAAAGGCAATTGAGTGAGATGTGGAGGTAGGAATATCTAGTTTACATTTAAAAAAAAGACTATAAAAATGTCGTTAACACAATTAATGGCAAGTTTGACAATAAATGGTGTTATCCAAGATTGTTTTATTTTTTAAGAAACTTTGTTAGTTGGTTTTGCACCTTTGTCAAAACGGATGCTAGTGTTGCTGATATTATGGCTAAAAAACCCAGGATAAATGGTAATAATGAGTAATTGTGAGAACCTCTGGATTTTCTCCTACGAAGTCTGAAAAAAAATATTCTTTATAACCATAAGCTTTTGTTTAATAAATTTTACTTATCTAAAATAAAAAATGTGTGGTATAAATCTTGTTTCATTTTATGTACTCGTATTGAATGGAATATTGATGTATTTATTTCTTTTGTCTGTAGTAATTTTATGATTTGAAGGAATTTTTTGTGGATTGGTAATCGATTAACACCTTGTTTGGTTGGGAGAATCGTAACCCTAGGAATTTAATTATGGGTAATCCAATTCTTGGAGTTGAATTTCAAGGAATTGAATTTCAATCCAAAAAATTAACGTTTAGTTGAGGTAATTCAATTACTTTTGTTTTCTACCTCGGAATTCAATTCCATTACACTATTGGACTAGTACACTGGAAATCTATTATTTTAAAGGAAATCAGATTCTTAAGAATCAAAAATCTTATTTACATGAAGTTAGTTTGTCCTATTTGGTTCAAGTAATTAGATGCATTTCCTAAAAATTGGATTATCTAGCTGTCATTTTCTTGAACCAAACGTGCTATAAAAATAAATGCAGTTCGCATGAATCAGATTTCGATGTTTGAAAATTAAGTAGAACCACTTTTGTTCATTCTAAACCCACGGTGACTTTGACGATATCCTACACCAAGACGAGCTTCCAAATTGGTAAAAGTCGGGTCAATTCAAAGCACTAATTCGACAGAATAAATAAACAACCAATCAGCAAAATTATATTGTAATCAAATCCAAACCGAAAGATTATAGAATTGTTTTCCACACATCATTTAAGTTGTTGTTTTCCTATAAAAAATTAATGCGATTATTAGAATAATGTGGTTCATTAGGCGTGAACCACCCTCGTTCACTTATTAATGATACGATATTTGGATGGTTAACACTTAAAGAGTTTGTGAGTTTGTTTAGTAAAAAAAAAAGTAAACAATACCAAATTCAATCATTGGAGCAAGTATTTCCTCGTAAATTACTATATCAGCTAAGCAAAACTGTAGCAAATCAAATTCAACCAAATTTAGAAAAGGGAATTTTATGTTAGATGATATCGTTTTCAAATGAAGAAACTTTACAATCCGTACAAATTAGTACGGTTGTTGGTCACATCATAATGTGGAATAAAAAATTGTTACATCCACCATACATGATTCATTTATCAACTATCTAAGGTGCCTTACACTATATATATATGGAGTATAATACAATATAACCCTTCGTATGATGATTTCCATTTAGATACATAAAACAATATAGAGAGTGACGAAGTGGTGAAGAAACTTGGCAAGCTTAAATTGACTCTTAACCTTTCGAACACCCAAAAGCAGCTTTCTTCATCTCTTCTCATCTTTCAAATCTTCAACAAAATCAAAGTGAAGTTTTTGTTTTTCTCTCATGACAAAACAACAGAGAAAAAAAAGGTCAAAAGAAAATTATTCCTAATCTTGAACTGTTTTATGGACTAAAATATAAACACCGAAATTTAATTCTCAATAAAATAAAGTCAACTTAGTTTATTCCTAGGTCATTTTCTTAATGGTCCATTCTTACTTTTGATTTGTTCCAATGGTCTATAATCTAAAAAGGAAATAGAAAAATTATATATATTAAGATCCTTAATATTTTTCTCTTCCGAAAACATCATCATCCTTTATGATTTTCACATATATTTTTGGTCGTTGAATTCATGACACATATATTTTTGGTCGTTGAATTCATGATACGTGTAGTGGATATCGTCTTTCGTCTCTAATTAATATGTAACACATATTACATATAATATAAGTAAACAACTTATTTAATATTATAGGATTACTTTTGGTTTTTAAAATTCTACACTTAAATAAAAACTAAGATAAGCGAAGGAGAAGAGACATAGCGAATCTCTCATCAAGTAATGGAAAACTGAAGGAAAAACTATTACTTTTTTTTATTTGGTAGGATATAAAATAAATAAAACGAGAAATGCAATAGAAACCACCAATCTCACACTTTTTGTTTAAATCCTCAATCTTAATTTTCTTATTTCTTTTGGACTATACATGCCATGGCTAGTTCCATCGGATTCAGTCCGCAAACTGTAAAACGATGGAGAGAAAGAGATTTGGTTGGCAAGTCGAAAACAACTTATTAAGTTCTTAACATGGTTAAATATTTTTTTTATTTTCTCTTGGGTTCTTGTTTTTAAAGACTTTAAGAATATATCAATGTGAAGATGCACGGTGAACTGGAATTTTTTATATTTTCAATCACCATAGATAATTGTAATTTTCCCTTTCTTTTGCTTGATTATTATATCAATTGAGTTTACTCTGTATTCTTTGATGGTACAATCCTATTATATCCCTCTCTTGATATTTTTTTTCTTTATTGATAAAAAAATATCAGTTTGGGGCGCCAAATCACTCGCTCAATTGTTGTGACAAGGTAGCAAGTAGCTTATTTAGGATGAATAATACTCTTTTCGTTCCTTATAAATCGAGTTATTTCAAGTTTGCATAATTTTTAAGGAAACAAGGAGAGAGATATATTTTTATAAAATTTCTTATAATTATACCCTTAGGATAATAAAATACTAAAATATAGAAAAACATATCTCTCAAACTATGTCATGGATATTTATAAACTTTGTATCGTTGAAAAACATTTTAAAACACCTACGTAACGAATATAAACATGACTATCAAATTATACATATTTCTTATACTAATAATAATTAACCAAAATGAAAATTTTAGAAATATTACCTTGTTTAATGAAATAGCTCAACTCTTAGGGAATAAAATTTTAAACCAAGTAACTCAATTTATGAGGAACAAAGAGAGTATATAATATATGCATATTGAACTAACTTTAACTCACTGAATTTTTATGAGTTTAAATTGTCGCATTATGATTCAAAAGTATGAATCGCAACACTTAAAGACCTAGACAAATAAAGCTCCCACGTTAAACGGTAATGGAATCCTTACTTTCTAATGGCCTAAATAGGTCTTTTATGATGTAACAGTTCTGGTGAGGAGACTTAGTAAAGTTTGATTAGTGCAAATATGTTGGGATAACGGAAACCCATTATCAAATTAGCTATTATGTTTAAAAATTATTACACTTCTTTTACACCACATACTTAACTGCACTGGGTTAGTGTCACCTACAGTGGGTGGACAACATTTCAAATCAACGATCTACGTTTAATCGTCTTTAATAAACGACTATGGTTAAATTTTATGTTTTTAACTAGAAAAGGAATAACGTGTTGGAAAAAACAAGGAAACCGCCATGGATTATTTTATAAGTGCATAATTTATATATTTTGAGTATCACTTCCTTACACTTATTTGCTAGATTTTGTATGAATTACCTTGTATTATTATTATTTTTGTATATTATGTCTTTTTGTTAGGTTACATCTCTAAAAGAGTGAAAATGTAGTGTTTTAAAGGGAGAAATATTAAAGACCAAGTGTAACTCATACTAACCCAAGATTTATTGTCACCATTTTGAAGAGAATGAAGAAACAAATCCAACGACGAAATAACGAGGTCATTCCAACGTCATATGAAGAAGTTATAAGAAAACAAGTTCAGAATTTTCTCGGAGGGTCAGGCCATCGAGAAAGACAATTTTCTCGTAGGGTCAAGCCATCGAGGGAAAACTCAGGAAGAAATAATTTTCTCGAATAGTCAAACCATCGGGAAAAGCAAAATTCTCGGAGGGTCAGATGGCCGAGGAAGAAACTTGAGCTAGGTATTTTTGACGAGTTTTTATGCTATTTTTGAGTTTCCAAGTTTAGTATGACCGGGATTTGAGCACGTCCACTCCTATACTTATTTTCCTATATAAGAATACTTCATCTATCTTTTTCATCTATCTTTTGACACCATACCTTCTACAACACTAGAATCAAAGGAGTTTTGGAGCGAATTAGGATTTTCCCCTTTAGGGGAAGAACCGTGACACCTTCTTCTTCTTCTCCCTCTTTTCGTGTATATTTTCCATGGATTTTGAGAAATACATGTAGGTAACTTTTTTTTTATTGGTAGGGGATGTAGTTGGAAATCCTAAGCATGTGAATCAATCTGGTTGGATTATTGTTGATATTCAAGACCTCTTTTTATCGTTCATTTTCTACTTTTAATATATCCATGTATGATTGGAGGTGTGTTTGTTAAGTATGTATACTAAGTGAATACATATTCATATCTAAATCTAAATTAGGGTTTGGAGATACAGAATAGTCGATAGACCCGGTTAAAAATAACATAGTGTGATTACTGATTGTATTCAAAACCTTCGAGTGATTGCATGTAGAAGCTTAACCAGTATTAAACAAATTATTCGTAGTATTCCTATTGCATTTATTAGTCTAATTCAAAACCTAATGATCTTAGAGGATTAAATCTAATAGCACGTTGCGTTGGGTTGTTCGCTGAGTAGTATTCACGTATTCATCGTTATGGTATGTGATGACATAAGGAATTTACCATAGTATGCTCTCGATGGGGTACTCTAGGGTTATTGGTATGAAAAGAGAGTTAATTTTGATTTTAATCGATTGAAAAAGCATGATTAATGATGGAAGATGAAATCTTTAACCAGTATTTTTTCACCTTGATCTCAATCTTTGTTTATTTTATTTTTTATTAGGATAATTTAGTTTAGTTTTTTTACAACCCCCCTTGGTTACATAAGAAGTCAAAGACAAATAACAATTCACAGCTCCTCGTGGGAACGATCGTTACTACCGCTATATTACTTGTTAGTATTAGTGAAAAACATCTTAATTAATTTGTGCGCAAACGACAGGCATCATTATCGAACCACAAAGATTCCTAAACTTTACTTAAATATTAAAAAAATATTATGTATTTTATATATGTAGAAAGACAAAGGTCAGCTATACCCGAGAAATATATGATAGTATGCCATTCATAAACCGTATCATTCATGACGTGTTAAAGAGTAAAAATAAATAGATTGGGCCTATTAGCATTTTTAATTTTTATTGCTTACTTCAGATTTGGAGAATATAAGAGTGGTTTAATTTTAAAAAATTTAATATCATGGTTGTTTAATTATCATTTTTTTGGGTCTCGGATATCTTTTAATTCAATTCATTTAAACTTTACCTGCATTTTATGTTTAATCTGTGTATAAGATTAAAACTGAAACCAATTTTTGCGACGTTAACGCTACACACAACGCAATCATATGTATGAAAAGAAATATATTGTGCATGTGGCAAGCTAAAATTATTACTTCTACCTAATATGCCATACATTCAAAGCTTCAATTAGGTTTCGGAACTTTTGTTGGGGATGTCGAGAGACCCGCCTAATAAAATAGTATGGATATAGACATATGCGGTGACATACCGAAAACGTGCGCCTCGGACACATGAACGGATCTAGGCACCTAAATCCACCAAGTGATATTATACCTTATATAATTTATATTGTATTATACCTCCATAGTACTTCTTATTCATCTTCAAAAGAGAAACATATTCTCAACCGAAGTGTTTCATACTTAACATAGATAAAAAGATTAAAAAACAATTTCTTTTGATATATCAGTAATTATTTATAAGGATGTAAATAAATGTAAACATTTATAGTGTGTAAGAGTAACCAAATGTATGATCCAATAAAATTTATTGTACATGAATACGCGTCTACACCTCCAAGGCTATCCTAATTTCAACCAAATCAAATTCCTTAGTGATGTGTGTCGTAAGTGCAATAATTCTTTTTAGATATTTTACACTAATACTAACAAGTAGTATAGCAGTAGACAGTAGTGAGGATCGTTCCCACGAGGATATGTGTAATTGTTATTTGTTTTCAACTTCTTATGTAACCAAGGAGGGATTGTAGTGAATTAAACTAAGGTAAACTAACGAAACAAAATACAAAGTAAGTAAAGGTTGTGATCAAGGGAATAAAAAATAGGTTAGAGGTTTCATCTTTCGTCGCCAATCATGCTCTTCAATCGTTTAGATTCAACATTCACTCTCTATTAATACCAATAAACCTAGAGCACCCCATCGAGAGCATACTCTAGTAAAATTTCTTATGTCATCAGATACCATGACAGAGAATATCCAAATACTACTCAAGGAACAAACTAATGCAACGTGCTATTAAGCTTTATCCTCCAAGAATGTTAGGTTATATGGATTAGGTTAATCAATGTTATAGAAATACTAAAATTATATTTAACTTAGGTCAATATTGTACATGCAACCACACGAAGGTTTTTTATACAATCAGTAATCATATTATGATGCTTATAACCGGGTCTGTCGACTATTTCGTATCTCTAAACCCTAGTTTAGCTTTATATATGAATATGTGTTCACTTAGTATGCATCCTCAACAAACGCACCTTCAATCATGCATGACGATATTAAAAGTAGAACATGAACGATAAAAAAATATCTTGAACATCAACAATAATCAACCGGATTAATTCACATGTTTAAGACTTCCAACTGTACCCCCAACCAGTTGAAAAAAATTACATACTTATGGAGTTACGAAAACCCATATAAAATATACAAAAGAACAAGAATGGTTTTCCTCCAAGGGGAGGTAGAAGGTGATTCCAATGTGTAGAAGGTCTAAGATGGATCTTTGTTTAAGCCTTAGATGTCTTCTTATATAGCCTCCAATACATGGCCCTCAAGTAACCTATCTTTCTAAGTTTATAATTTAATTGGGACCATGTTTCCTCAATTTAAAAGTCCAAAACGCGTCAAAACTTGCCTTTCACGTTTTCCACAGTTGTTACAGTCCTTTTCCATGACCTTAGACTCTATTTACCAAAAACGACCTAAATTCTTTATGTGAAAAATTCCAAGAGTCGTCATGGTTATTTTCTAAGATCTTGATGACTTTAGGTACCAAAATCGACCACATACTTCCCTAAAAAACTAAAGAGTTTTCATGGTTATTTTCAGGGTCGTCATGTTTTTTTTTTGTCTTTTTGCATCTTATTGTTTTTTCTGTAACTTCTTCATCCGACCTCATAATGACACCATTCTTTTTGCATTTGTTTTGTATCTTCGTTCTCTTAAAAATGTATTTAAGAAATCGTGATTTATAAGGTTGATATCCTTGCCTTTGATTTTTTCTTTTGTTTTCGACATTCTTTACTTCTTTTCGTTGTATTTCTTCCACTTCTTTTAGCTTAAGACATTTACATACTCAGAGCACTTCACTTCTTAGACCTTTTTAGACATTTTCACTGTTCTTTGGATGATTTACCTAATAAAACAAATAAAATAAAAAATAAGAGTAAAACAAGTATGGAATTTACACAAAAGCATGTAAATCAAATACTTATCAAATTCCCCCACACTTAGCGTTTGCTAATCCTCGATCAAACTGCCTAACCTAAACTAAAGCATAACTCAATTTTGGAGGAATCACGGTTGCACTTA
>JAJJMC010014301.1:4108705-4131921 GCA_023531435.1 Papaver californicum | reverse complement strand
TGATTCTTCACAACTTTGGTGTTTTCTTGGTAATATAACTTCAAAAAATTCATATTTTTTATATTTTCTTTCCTTTTTGCTATGAATATACAATTTTGCTCTTCTTTGTTGCTCGTGAACCTTGAATATATTGAACTTCTTCATATATGATGTTGTTGCACTTGTTAATGATGACGGTATGTTTCTATTATTGCTTCTTCGAGAGAGTGGTGCTAAATACAATTCAAACTACAAGAATAAGGTTTGTTGTAATTTTGATGTCACCTTGATGATTGACATAGTTAGCACTCAAGAGATCAAAAATTGTTAAAGGGGTGCGAGGTTGAGTAGCTCATCATTATAATCGGAGTTTTATGCAGATAAAATACTCTAAACGGATTGAAAGGTTTGGTTCCTCACTCAAACGGAAGTCTCCATTAATGATTGATTAACTCTCTAATATTGCATTCCTTCTGCACTTAATTTGCCATCGACATGGTTAAGTTCATCAAGATTACTCACTCAACGACTAAGAATACCAAATATAAGTTCTCTAGGAGTTCTAAGTTCAGTTATTTGGTAATAACTATGTATGTAAACTTAGCTAAAAGTATACTATGTGACTCTAAAATCTCGAAAGTTGGAGGTTTCATGCAAATATATGCAAAAAAATGTAGAATTCTACCTATGAAAGTGAATACTAACTAAAAATTAAAATATTTATATGCAAACACTCCCCCAGATTTGAACTTTACATTTTCCTCAATGTAATTGACTTGTCCAATGTAAAACTTGAGATGGGAAACCAACAGATGATATGCAAGCTAAGAAAAACTAAAATTAAAAGATGGAAATACTAAACCAATGGGATGCCTCTCATTCAACGCTTAGTTTAACGTCCTCATCCTGACCTTCTGGTTATCACACGTACACCAACAATATGAAAATCTGAGGATCCAATAAGATAACGATTTACAATTCTAATAATAACTTTGCACAAATGTCAGCATATGATAGTACTAGTAAAACTATTATCAGATGGAAGTTTCCCCCACACTTAGTCCTATCTACACTTGGAAGTGTATAGAGAAAAAAAAATCGGGAACTTCAAGGGGTTCCTCTCGGTGAACCAGCACAATATTAGGATCACACATCTCTAGTGGTGGATACTTAGAAGCAAAATAATCCGTAAAAACTTTAGAAACACACACCTCCAATACTAAGTGAGGTATTTTCCTAAAAGTTGGTTCAACAACTTCTTGAGAAACTACTTCGATTAGAGTAAGAAGATTATTAGAAATAAAATTATGCAAGAGGATTAGACAAACCTTATACTATATCTTGTACTACGGGATCCTCATTGTTCATAAAAACTCCAATGAATTATTTACCTCATGTGTCATGGTCCTTTATCAAACTTTTCAACCAATTTTTATCATGTTCTGCCTCAACTAAGATCTCGACATTACCATTATCATTACCCTCCCTGGAAAGCTCAATTGGGTCTTCCATATTATTCAATCTAGCTTCATTCTTAAATATTTTGTCATCCTCAATGTCGGAATCATCTTCATAATCTTCGTTGACCTCATATTCTCCATTAGTTGAATGTCGTTCTAAATTTTATACATATGGTACTATTAATTTCGTTGAGAATTTATTCCGGTGTCCCATCATCTTCCAGTTGATATAATTTTTTCGAGAGTTTTCTTATATTTACACGTTTTCATTACTTACAATAGAATCTCTAGACCGCGACTCTTCCCATTGAATGGGGGAATGATCATAAATAAAATCAGGAGTTGGGTACGTTATGTTGTTTTTAAATTCGGTTGGTGCAACATTATTTCTATTAAGTGTTGGATCAAGCTGGTCTAGTCTATGTTGCATGTCATTTAGTTAATCTAAAATCTACATACAACTAGAGTGAAGCCAATTAGAAGTATATTTGTCCCATATGTTTTGTGGTTGTTGACCTACATCCCCACCATAAGGTTGTTGGTATTATGAGAATCACCAAAAGATTCCACAGGATATTGGTCAAAACCTAAGGGTTAATTCTATATATACCCCATAGTTGGTTGGAAGTTATCGAAAGATTGAAAATTATAACTAAACTGATCACCATTATAATATGCTTGATCTTGTGCATTGTACATGTTATTTTCGTAAGGAAACATGACGACTACACAAGAAAGTAGGAAAAGAAATTAACTAAAAATCTAAAAATAAAAATAAAAGTGATGTATACAAACTGTTTTCATAATCTACCTCCCGCTTTTGACGGATAACGAATTCCACAATGAGTTGTTTCCTCCACGAAAACCTAAAAACTTGAAAAAACACTAAGAGAAAATTATAAAATAGAAGAAAAAAAAATCCTAAAAGAAAACAATTTCCAGTTGCTCCCTGGCAGCGGCGCAAAAATTTGATGTGTGTCGTAAGTACAACAAATTAATTAAGAAATAAACATTTGGGAAACATTGACTCAAAAAGTTATAAAGGCACCCAGAAAATACTAAAGGCACCCTTCCAAAAAGTTATAAAGGCACCCATGCCTTGGATTACGGGCACCCACCTGTTTCAAACTCAAAATTAGGCGGGAAACTATTTTTTTCTCTTACGTGAATCTGAGTATGAATATTTGAAGATATTATAAGTGATTTTTGGGCTTTAAAACAGAGAAGATATTGACCATATTAAGAGTGATTGCATAGAATCAAAAGATATGCAAAATCAAGATAAAATAATCAAATCAGATCACGATAGTTATGAGAAAATAATACCCGAGTATATTTGCTGTTAATGATGATTTCTTGAAGATTTGGTGTCCTGTGATGTATAAATAGGATGTGTTCGAGTCATAAGAGGATCAAAGAGTATTGGGGAGAGCTTAGAATACGCAGAGAAGTCTGAAGAATCAAAACAAGAATTTCTGTTGCTGCTACTGTGAAAGAGAAAAGGAAGAACAAAGGCGTCAGAGAAGCGTCACTGATAGTGTTGCTGAAGCAGTCTTATTTCAACAACACCAATAGTCCGTCCTTTTCTCCCGTGTTCTTTTCTTTCTTCTGTAACGCAGAGAACACTTCTCTGTAACGCATATAAGCGTATCAAATATCTTTGGTTACTATTATTTTACCATTGTAAGCACCATTTGAGCTATTAAATATATTTTTGAGGGTTTTTCCAATACAATGAGGAGCTAAACTTCATCTCTGAGGCGACGGAAGAAGCTAGTTTCCAAAGATTATTTGGTAATATTTATTTAATTAATTTATACAATTTATCTATAATTAATTGACTTGGTTAAAAATTGCTTTAATGATTTTTGTTAAGCAATTGTGATTTCGTTAGATGGTACATGCTTTGGCCTAGGTTTTAGATGTTCCATGCTTTTGTTATACAATTGTTATTTTAAAAATCTACTTGTTGTTATATTTTAGAATCAAATTAAATATTAGAATTGTATAATTATAATTCTTGAATTTAATCACTTTAAAAGTTGGAAAATAGTAGAATCCTAGCCTCAGTTTTCTCTCAACTTTGTTATCAATTTTATTTGAGTTTTTCTATTTTTAGTCTTAGAAATTAGATTTAAAAACAAATCTTCACAAGTCTTGAACGAACTTTATTTACCACAAGTACGAAAAACATCAATTTTTGGTGCCGCCAGCGCGGACTTGTTTTTAGAATTGTTTTTAGATTATTTTTTTAGGTTTAGTTTAATTTAGGATTTCTTTTTATTATTTTGTTCTTTTTTACGCGTTTGGTATTTTCTATTCTTTTCATATTTGAAGCGAAACTAAAAAGAAAAGGAGAAACTGCTATAAAAAGGAAGTAGAGCCAAAGAAGGAAAGAAAAGAGGATTCCAAAAAGAGTGAAGAAGATTTTATTTTTATTTTTAGAATTATTATTTTATTTTATTTATTAGGGTTTGGCTATTATTTTTGTAATTATTTTAGGAATTTTTCTGTTTTTCTTATTTTTTTTGGACTTTGGACTTTGGACTTTGAACATTATTATTAATTTTTAAACCCTACAGAAAGGTATTTAAATATAAACTGCAACAGGGAAGAACGAAAATTACGATATTGTCTCGGCCCCTCGGGTTCGAACACTAACACAGGAGTTGGTGGCCCGAGTCGACTACAACCGATTCATCCCCCGTCTAGTACGGGAGGTAAGACTCGATCAACCCACGAATCCCATACAAGTGGGTTTACTGTATTCCTTCGTATGCATATATATTGAGGAATTGAATACGGATTTATTTTCTAGTAAAGGGAAAGGATTGGCCATATAAGATAAGGACTCGGATTTCATCACCGTTTGTTTCTTGCCCGCCTTAGGAACACGTTACCTAACGCGAACCTAATCCTTACAATTTGACTAGAAAGAAGACCGATATGGTATCGAGCTTATTGGAAAATCATTTAAAAGGATTGTATTGGTTACTTTGTTAGCTTAACTTCAAGTTCAGGAAGATTATTTTAAGTTGATTAGAGCCGCCTTGTAACCCAGGGTAAAGTGCCAAAGAGACAGGGTTATCAAAGCTCCTTAGAGCTTATCCTGTTTCTCTTCGACTTAATCTAATTCGGATCATTCTGAGAGATTAGCTAAAACTGCAACTAGTTTCCTTTTGGAAGAATAGAAGCTGGTCTAGAAACAATGTAAGTGGATCCATCATGCTTTTTGTTTGCTAGATTCAATAGGTTTGATTTGGTTGAGTCGGCCTTGTTTGTTTAGAATTCCCTTCGGATTAGGAGTTATTGCATGCCCAGTGAGTGTGCCTGGAGAAGAGATTCTATTGGTCGTTTGATCAGTGACGGAAACAGAAACTCTGGCTATGTTATTGAGAATTTAGGAAACCCTTCTTTTGAGAGTCGAAACTTTAGTTTTTTGAATTTGTCTCTTAGTGAGGAAGTTATTCCTAATTTTCTAGTTGTTGTAGAAATGACAACCTTGAAAGATTTTTTGAATTCTACTAGGACTTCTTGTCCATCATGTATCAAGTTAGCTGAAACTCAAGCAAACTATGAGTTAAAACCCGGGACCATACAGATGCTCCAACTCTTCTTAGGAAAAGAAAATGAAAACCCTTACTTTCACATTAGGGGTTTTGAAGAAATATGTAGTACCCTAAGAATTCACAACCTGTCAGACGAAGCTTTGAAACTTAGGTTATTTCCTTTTTCCCTAAGAGACAAGGCCAAATCTTGATTATATAGTTTGCCATCTGAATCCATCGAGACATATGAACAACTTAGCACTGCCTTTTTTATCTAAATTTTTCCCTATGTACAAAATATCATCTCTTAGGCAGGAGATTTCCACATTTGTGCAGCAAGAGGGAGAATCCTGGTATAGGTATTTTGAAAGGTTCCACGATTTATTAGAACAATTTCCCCATCACGGTTTAGAAAAGGTTAGACTAGTCCAGATCCTTTATGAAAGGCTAGATTATCCAACGACGACCATGGTCGAGTCATTGTATACAGGGAGTTTTGATAGTAAAACTGTCGATGAGGCAATGATATTTTTGAATGAAATTGCCGAAAAGACCCATCAATGGGAATGTAGTAGGAACCCCAGAGAAAAATTTTACTGAGCAGAGGTAATGTCAACAGGGCAGATGGAATTCTTGAATCAGATGCAAAAATTGCAGCTATAGCAAAAAGGTTAGAAGCCTTAGAATTAAGTCAATCTAGTTGTGCAATAGAATCCAAGTCATATTGGGAAGGACATACTGTTGAAGAGCAAGCCTATGCTCTTTACAATAACACTAGATATGATAACCGTCAGAATTTTGACCCATATTCAGAAACCTATAACCCTGGTTGGAGAAACCATCCAAATTTTTCTTGGTCTAAGGGCCAAAATCAAAGTCAGTCTAGTAACCCTCAGGTTCCCCCAGTTTTTGGTTATACTAAGAATTCCTCTGGTCCAGCACAATTTCAGAATCCGTTAGGAAAGACGGTCATGAGTTTAGCAGATACTGTCGCCACATTAAATCAGAACACTAAATATTTACAGCATAACACTGCTAAGTTTCAGCAATCGGTTGAACAAAGTTTAGAAGACAATAAAAAGATGGTCCAGGCTAACTCTTAGGCTATTTACGATTTACGAACCCAGTTTAGTCAGTTGAGTGAGTCTTTGAGAGAAAAAGGCAAGTTCCCTAGTCAACCACAACCCAACTCTAGAGGAGTTCATGAGTTATCTTATGGTGAGAAATCATCAAATTATGTGAATTCAATTAAAACCCTAAGGAGTGGTAGAATGGTAGACAATAAGGTAACCAAGCCCGATAGTGAACATGCTGTAGGTCACCCTTCTGAGCCTATAGTTGAAGAGACTGATAAAGTCTCTAAAGAGTCCAATGCGGTTCCCGCTGAACCTTATTTTGTGACCAAAGCCCCATTCCCATAACTTCTAGTACCAACTAGGAAGTAATCCAACTTTAATGATATATTGGAGATTTTTAAGCAAGTCAACATCAATTTTCCTTTATTAGATGCAATTAGGCAGATTCCTACTTATGCCAAGTTCCTAAAGGATCTTTGTACGTGAAAGCAAAAGCTTAATGTACAAAAAAAAATCCTTTATAGCTAGTCATGTGAGTTCAATTATCCAGAACAACACAACTCGTATACCAAGGTAATCGGGAAACAAGGAAATGTTGTTCATTAGGAAAACTATCCCTCACAGGAGGGGAATCATCAGGGGAATCAAAACAAGCCTAGACAAGTGGTCCGCTACTACATTTTCTGCACCCTTTTTGTCTCTAATTTTTAAAAAAAATTCTTGTAACAAAAGGATCCATTTAATCAATCTAGGTTTAGTATCCTTCTTGGACAGAAGATACTTCAAAGCAGTATGATCGGTAAAGACTATGACCTTAGAACCTAAGAGATAGGATCTAAACTTTTCTAGGGAAAAAACAATGGCTAACAATTCCTTTTCTGTGGTGGTGTAGTTTAGTTGGGCATCATTTAGAGTTTTGCTAGCATAGTAAATCACATGAAGTAATTTGTTTTCTCGTTGACCTAGCACAACACCAATAGCATAATATGAAGTATCACACATGATTTCAAAGGGTAGGTTCCAGTTAGCTGCCTGGACTATGTGGGTGGTAGTGAGTAAATTCTCAAGCTTCAGCCTCTAAACAAGCATCATCAAAGATAAACTTAATATCTTTTGCAAGCAAATTGCAAAGAGGTCTAGAAATCAAGCTAAAGTCCTTAATGAATCGACGATAAAAACCTGCATGCCCTAAGAATGACCTAATATCTCTTACGGCTTTGGGAGCCTGTAAATTCTTAATAAGGTCAACTTTGGCTTTGTCTACCTCTATACCCTTAGAAGATACGATATGCCTTAAAACAATTCCTGATCGAACCATGAAATGACATTTCTCCCAATTAAGCACTAAATTATTTTCCTTATATCTAGTCAACACTAATGTCAAATGATGCAAGCACTCATCAAACGATGAATCAAACAATGAAAAATCATCCATAAATACCTCTAAAAACCATTCTACCATGTCAGAAAATATACTCATCATGCAACGTTGAAAAGTAGCGGGTGCATTAAACAACCCGAAAGGCATGCGTCTATACGCAAAGGTACCAAAGGGACATGTAAAAAGTAGTTTTGTCTTGGTCTTCTGGGGCAATAACAATATGATTATAACCAGAGTAGCCATCTAACAAGCAATAATGACTATGTACAGATAATCGCTCTAGCATTTGGTCGATGAAAGGAAGGGGAAAGTGGTCCTTCCTTGTGACCTTGTTCAATTTTCTATAGTCAATACAAACACGCCACCCCGTGGTCAGTCACGTTGGGATTAACTCATTGTTTTCATTCTGGACTACAGTGATACCTGATTTCTTGGGAACAACCTGAACGGGGCTGACCTACTTACTGTCTGAAATGGGGTAGATAATACCCGCATCTAACAACTTAAGCACCTCGGTTCGAACTACTTCTTTCATGTTAGGGTTCATTTGACGTTGCATCTCTCTAGAAGGTTTGGTGTCATCCTCTAAATGAATCTGATGCATACAAACAGTAGGACTTATACCCTTAATGTCTGATAAGGTCCACCCTAAAGCTTCCTTGTTGTCTTGAAGTACGGTCACTAGCCTACTTTCCTGATCACTATCCAAGTCGGATGATGCAATTGCAGGAAAAGTATCAGATGGGCCTAAAAACACATATTTCAGAGTATCTGGCGATGGTTTGAGGTCCAACTTATGAGGCTCTTCTAACAAAGGAATTAAGGTAGAATTAGAAACTGGTAGTAGTTCGAACTTAGATTTCCATCTATTAGTATCTAACACAGGGGTAGAGTCTAACAGAGCATTTACTTGATCATTGGTGCTAACATCGTCGAAATCTAATCCAAAATGGGTTAAACAACTCTCTAATGTATCTTCAGATAAGATGTTTAGTAATGACTCCTGAACTAATGTTCCTATCATGTTCACCTCTTCAATGCACGTGTCATCTAAATCATAGGGTTGTTACTAATATGGAATATATTTAGCTCAATAGTCATATTACCAAAAGATAAATTCATAATACCATTTCGACAGTTAATGATCGCATTAGATGTAGATAAAAACGGGCGACCTAAGATCACAGGTATCTGGTTTTCTTGGTCAGGAACAGGTTGGGTATCTAGGATAACAAAATCCACAGGATAAATAAACCTATCGGCCTCAATAAGAACATCTTCGACAATACCACGAGGAATTTTCACAGACATATCAACTAACTGAAGTGTTATCTAGGTAGGTTTTATGTCACCAAGTCTAGCTGGAGGTACACATGATACGGAAGTAAGTTCACACTAGCTCCTAAGTCAAGTAACGCTTTCTCTACACGGTCGTTACCTATTGTGCAAGAAATGGTAAGGGAACCTGGGTCTTTGTACTTAGAAGTTGTGTTGTTCTGGATAATTGAACTCACATGACTAGCTATAAAGGCTTTTTTCTGTACACTAAACTTTCGCTTTCGCGTACAAAGATCCTTAAGGAACTTGGCATAAGTAGGAATCTGCCTAATTACATCTAATAAAGGAAGATTAATGTTAACTTTCTTATAAATCTCCAATATATCAGTAAAGTTGGATTCCTTCATAGTTAGTACTAGAAGTTGTGGTAATGGGGCTTTGGGCACTAAATCAGGCTCCGTGGGAACCACGTTAGACTCTTTAGAGACTTTATCAGTCTCTTCAACTACATCATGTTCACTAACAGGCTTGGTTACCTTATTGTCTACCATTCTACCACTCCTAAGGGTTTTAATTTTATTCACATGATTTGATGATTTCTCACCATAAGATAACTCATGAACTCCTCTAGGGTTGGGTTATGGTTGACTAGGGAACTTGCCTTTTTCTCTTTCTCTCAAAGATTCAACGATTTGACCAACATGGTTTTCTAAATTGGAAATTGCCTGACTGTTATCCTGAATAATCTTTTGATTTTGGCCCTTAGACCAAGAAAAGTTTGGATGGTTTCTCCAACCAGGGTTATAGGTTTCTGAATATGGGTCAAACTTCTGACGGTTATCATATCTAGTGTTATTGTAAAGAGCATGGGCTTGCTCTTCAACAGTCTGTCCTTCCCAATATGACTTGGGTTCTATTCCACAACTAGATTGACTTAATTTAAGGCTTCTAACCTTTTTGCTATAGCTGCAATATTAGCATCTGATTCAATAATTCCATCTACCCTGTTGACATTATCTCTGCTCAGTAAAAATTTTCTCTGGGGTTCCTTACTACATTCCCATTGCTGGGTCTTTTCGGCAATTTCATTCAAAAATGTCATTGCCTCATCAACAGTTTTACTATCAAAACTCCCTGTACACAATGACTCGACCATGGTCGTCGTTGGATAATCTAGCCCTTCATAAAGGATCTGGACTAGTTTAACCTTTTCTAAACCGTGATTGGGACATTGTATTAATAAATCGTTGAACCTTTCCAAATACCTATACAAAGATTCTCCCTCTTGCTGCACAAATGTGGAAATCTCGTGCCTAAAAGATGATGTCTTTTGCCTAGGGAAAAATTTAAATATAAAGGCAGCGGTAAGTTGTTCATATGTCTCGATGGATTCAGATGGCAAACTATATAACCAAGATTTGGCCTTGTCTCTTAGGGAAAAAGGAAATAACCTAAGTTTTAAAGCTTCATCAAACATGTTGTGAATTCTTAGGGTACTACATATTTCTTCAAAATCCCTAATGTGAAAGTAGGGGTTTTCATTTTCTTTTCCTAAGAAGATTGGGAGCATCTGTATGGTCCCTGGTTTTAACTCATAGTTTGCTTGTGTTTCAGCTAACTTGATACATGATGGACGAGAAGTTCTAGCGGGATTCAACAAATCTTTTAAGGTTGCCATTTCTGGAACAACTGGAAAATTAGGAATAACTTCATCACTAAAAGACAAATTCTCAAAACTAAAGTTTCCCAAAATTGCACTCTCAAAAGAAGGGTTTCCTAAATTCCCAATTTCAAAAACATAGTTTCTATTCTCGTCACTGATCAAATGACCAATAGAATCTCTTCTCCAGGCACGCTCACTCAAGACTTTAGGTGGCCTGGCGTGCAAATAAATAATTCCTAATTGGAAGGGAATTCTAAACAAACACAAACAAAGCCGACTCAACCAAATAAAACCTATTGAATCTAGCAAACAAAAAGCCTGACGGCTCCACTTAGATTGTTTCTAGACCAACTTCTATTCTTCCAAAAGGAAACTAGTTACAGTTTTTAGCGAATCTCTCAGAACGATCGAATTAGATTAAGTCAAATAGAAAAAGGATAAGCTCTAAGGAGCTTTGATAACCCTGCCTCTTTTGCAACTTTTCCCTGGGTTAGAAGGCGGCTCTAATCAACTTAAAATAATCTTCCTGAACTTTAAGTTAAGCTAACAAAGTAACCAATACAGTCCTTTTGATTGATTTTCCAATAAGCTCGATATCCTATCAGTCTTCTTTCTAGTCAAATTTTAAGGATTAGGTTCCCGTTAGGTAACGTGTTCCTAAGACGGGCAAGAAGGAAACGGTGATGAAATACGAGTACTTATCTTATATGGACAATCCTTGCCCTTTACTAGAAAATAAATCCGTATTCAATTCCTCAACATATATGCATACGAAAGAATACAGTAAACCTACTTGCTGGGGATTCGTGGGTTGATCGAGTCTTACCTCCCGTACCAGACGGGGGATGAATCAGTTGTAGTCGACTCGAGCCACCGACTCCTGTGTCAATGTACGAACCCGAGGGGCCGAGACAATATCGTAATTGTCGTCCTTCCCTGTTGCAGTTTATATTTAAATATCCTTCCGTAGGGTTTAAAATAATAACAAAGTTCAAAAGTACAAAGTCCAAAAATAAGAAAAATATAAAAATACCTAAAATAATTAAAAAAATAATAAGAATTTCCTAATACAGTTTTCTAAAAAGAAAAATAAAAACCCCAAAAAAAAAAAATTAACTAAAAAAGTCTTCTTTTTCCGTTCTTTTCGCTTTTTCTTTCACTCCAAGTCTTTAATCAATCAATTTAATCTTTAGCTTCAATTTCTTTTTTGATCCAAAACCTGTAATACAAAGAAAATAGCCAAAAACATAAAATAGAACAAATAAAAATAAAAAATAAAAATCAAACTAAACTAATTAACCTAAATAAAACTAAAAACAAATCCAAAAACAAGTCCGCATCGGCGGCGCCAAAAATTGATAGTTTTATAATAGTGGTAAATAAAGTTCGTTCAAGACTTGTGAAGATTTCTTTTTAAACCTAATTTCTAAGACTAAAAATAGCAAAACTCAAATAAAATTGATAAAAAAATTGAGAGTAAACTGAGGCTAAGATTCCACTATTTTCCAAATTTTAAAATGATTTAATTCAATAGTTATAATTATTAAATTCTTACATTTAATTTGATTCTAAAATATTGCAACAAGTAGATTTTTAAAACAACAAATGTATAACAAAAGCATGGAACATCTAAAACCTAGGCCAAGCGTGTACCATGTAACGAAATCACAATTGCATAATAAAAATCATTAAATCAATTTTTAACCAATGAAAATAATCATAAAAGAATTGCATTAATTAATTAAATAAATATTACCACATAATCTTAGGAAAAATAGCTTCCCCTGTCGCCTCAGAGATGGGGTTTAGCTCCTCATATTAATCACTTGCTCAAAATTATGGTTCATGGCTCACAAAATGTTTACAAATGATAAAAATGGAGTAAAATAAAGAAAACAGTGAGTTTGCAACGTTTATAGACGTTACAGACTAACTGTTACAGAAGGGATGAAAATAAATGTTGCAGATGCGACAATATCCGTTGCAAACGGGTTGAAGAAACTGTTACAGCTGAAGATAAACGTTGCAGTTGCGATAATATCCGTTGCAAACCGATGAAGAAACTGTTGCCGATTGGTTGAAGATTCTGTCGCCTATTCTGTGTTCTTCATGCAGCAGCAACAACAATTTTTCTGGATTGAATTTGATCGCTCTGTTTTCCTCCTGAGCTCTCCCCCAGACCCTCTATCCTTTTCTGGGTTAACCCCAATCTATTTATACACCACAGACCAAGAAATCTTCAAATGTTTTTCATTAACAAGAGATAATACTCGTGTGTTGTTTCTCTTCAATTTTCGATCTTTTTTTCTGCTGTCTTCAAGATTCTGTTTCCATCATCTCTGCTGGATAATAAATAGTGATGGATAGCAATCCTGAGCAAATATTTTCTCTCATTAAAATCAGACCCGAGAGTATAACTCGAGAGAAAGAAAAAAAAATATTGTTTTCCTGATATCTTTCTCGGGATTGTTCATTGATTCTTTCACGTATCTTTTGGTCATGTATAATCACTCTTGATATGGCCATAATACTCTCTGATTTTAATCCCAGAAATCACGTGAAAATCTCTTCCAAAATCAATACAGAATATCACTGTATTTAAAATGAGTTTTCCCGCCAAAATGGTTTTTAAACCGTGAAAAAGAGGGGTGCCCATATCCATTGTTCGGGTGCCTTTATCAATTCTGGGTGCCTTTAGTAGTTTTTCGAGCCAATTTTCCCAACAATGTTTATTTTCCAAAAATACCTACAAATACATAAAAACACAATATTAGTACAAAATGAGTTCCAACACTATAAAAGTTGATAGCAAATTAGACACATAAATGTGTCTATCACATATATACCCTCAATTATATATTTTAATAAATTTAATTTTCCTAGTTTCTAGGGTTATAATGGATGAAGAAAAAACTAACTACCGATCACCTGATCACTTCAATCGGTTAAACGTTGAAATATGCCTATTTATTTGCCGCTAGATGCAAGCAAAATAAATTTAATCAATTCCCTATTGATAAATTAAGGATCAAGAAGGATGCTAGTACGGTCTAGGAATAACTATGGAAAAGACACTTGGTAATGCTTCAAAAAAAAAAAACAAAAAAAAAAAACACTTGGAATATAAGGTAGAAGTAGAATATTTGTTTTCTCGCCAAGCTAGCTAGCGCGCACATTCACAAGGTTACCTTACAAGCCTTGTCTGAAAACACCATTTTGTTTTTATTAGTATTAGCATTTGGGCCCACAAATTCCACGATAAAAAACGATCTAAATTTATATTTCACCATCAAAATTAAAAACTCCATCATTATATAGACATGTATCGCTTTCAATACTTGTACGTTCTAGTGTGCAATTTTGTGCATTTTTGTTTTCATCATAGCATTATCTCGTTTTTATGTAATGTTGTCAAACAAGAAGATGGTCAAAGAATATTTTTGTGTATGGAAAATTTGCTTCTTGCTACCACTTATAGAAGCTCCGCCTCCGTGGTTTATATTTTCATGACAACTTTTATAATAATAGAAATAATCGTTTAGTACTAAAATTAGTGTGTTTTGGACAGTTTAGTCCTTCCGTCTCAAACCTAGTACTAGAAGGTCCAAATTCCACATTTTAATAACGGGTTAGTCCTTTTCTAAACTATTTAGTCCAAAATGAATTATTTTTTTGACAAAAAAAACCCTCCTATGTAAACACGGAGTACTAATTTGCTTCTATTCATTCCTTCAATCTCTTCTGACGTTTGATCTCGGAATGAAAAAAAGAGAATCTTAGGTTTTGGTTATTCGATTCAGCTTCATTAGTTGTTGAAAAAACTATAAGACTACAGTTCTTCAATTCTATACAAATCTCCACCTTTATTCTCTATTTTATCGATTCATTCTTCATTTTTTGTTTCTCGATTCCATTAACGCACAGGGAACAAAGAAAGAAAAAAGAACTTAAACAGATATTTTCTAACATGTTTGTTCCATGGATACTCCAATTGCAAGGTCTAGAGATGATTATGATTACCTTTTCAAACTTCTCTATATCGGTGATAGCGGTAAGAAATCACAAATTTCCCAATTTTTGATTTATTTTTTTAGATTTTTATTTGTTGGAATGTTAGTCAAATTGGTTGGTGAAATTAATATAATTATTTTATGAGAGATCTAATTGGCAGGTATTTTGTTCATCTGATGTGAATCAAATGATGTTATTGAATTTGGAGAAATCGGTATCCTAACACTCCCGCAGTAGAAAAAGTTACATGTAAGTGATAAATTATCAAAATATTATCATATACAAATGATAATTTGTTTTCATTTCGTGTATGAATAATAAGTTTTAAAAATAGTCAGGTACAACAAAAATAATTTCAAATCAATTTACATCCTATTAATCTCGGAAAGGATCTTATTTACAGTATACATTTAGTGATTTAGATTGTATGATCTAAGACTACAGACCGACCTCAGTGAGCGTGAAGAGGTAACCATAAACAACTTATTGACCTTATGAATATCACATTTAGTTCATTGTCGAATGCATTACACCAATTCCGTTAACTTAAAAGTTTCTTATTTCCATTTTATGTACTTAATTTTTGTCCTCTCAACTTACAATCCACCATTCTTTCTTCTATGTCAGTTAAAGGAGATGGTTTTGGATTTTTTGAATGAGTCAGATATTGTCCAGGTGTTGTGCATTCATAGTCTCTAGAAACTACATTTTGTGTTTCAGCTATAACTATTCATCTGTTTTCTCTATTAACCCTGCATAATTTTCTTGATGCCTATTCAAATGAGGATGGGAAAATTAATCCAAATGAATGGAAAGACTTTATGGTAAAAAATCCATTTCAAATAAAAAATATGACTCTTCCATATTTAAAGTGAGTCAAAATTGTAATTTCTAATATTCTCGACGTCATTTGATACATTTTTCAGCAATTTGTTGTTTTAGAATTTGGTGTCAAGCTTTTTTCTGATTTAAATTTACAGGGACATAACCTTGAAATTTCCCAGATTTGTGCTGAATGCTGAAGTCGAAGATTCAGATATGGGAACGTAACCTAGGCTTATAAAATGATTGTATATATCACACCAATATCTTGAGTAGTAACGACGAATGTTCGTAGATGGTAAAGTTTATATCACTAACCAAATAATTTTTTTCATAGGCGGTGACGACTTTTTGTTCTTGACGTATGATGCTTTGATATAAGAGACGCATATCTTCTCCAAGACTGTAATAGACTCAATCTTAAATTTAAGGACTCATATATAATCTCAAAATGGTAGAGTACCAAGGTTTACGGAGGTTGATGGTTCAAATCTATTTAAGTTTCCATGTTATATTTAGGTGTGTACATATCGGTGCACTAGTGTATTTCTCGTGAAAATAAATATGTTTGTGGGTATGAATAATTGATTTATTCTATGTTTTGTAGTTGCGTACACCATTGTATTTCTAACCAAAAATGGATCCGTGTATGGCCATAAATGATTGATTTGTTCCATATTTTGTAAGTGTGTACATATTAGTGCACCAGTGTGTTTTCCATGAAAAGTAGGTATGTGCGGTTGTGAATAATCGATTTTATGCATGTTTTGCAAGTGTGTACATACTGATGCACCAACGTATTTTCCATGAAAAAGTAAGTGAGCGTGGGTATGAATAATCGATTTCATGTATGTTTTGTAGGTTGTACAAACTGGTACACCCGTGTATTTTTCATGCAAAAATACGTATGTGTGTGGTTATGAATGATCGATTTTATACATGTTTTATAGGTGTGTACATATTGGTGCACCAGTGTATTTTCTATGAAAAAGTAAGTGTTTGTGTGGTTATGAATGACTGATTTTATGTATGTTTTGTAGGTGTGTATAAATTGGTGCACCAATATATTTTCCATGAAAAAGTACATGAGTGTGGTATGAATAATCGATTTTATGCATATTTGGTAGGTGTGTACATATTGGTGCACCAGTATATTGATAGACACATTTTAGTGTCTAAATTACACCTTAATTTCTAGTGAGTTAGTATTCGATTTTGTGTCTATACGTGTTTTATTGCTTTTGCAGGTACATTAGAAGAATAAAGATTTGTGGAAAAATTGGCTCAAAAAGTGATAAAGGCACCCAAGGACAAGTGTTATTGGCACCCTAGAAATGGATAAGGGGCACCCTCGAGTCAACTCGGTTAAAATCGGGTCAAACCCGAGTCAAATCGGTCAACCCGAGTTGACCGAGTCAATCACCGATTCAACTCATCGGCAGCAACTGTACACTCAAAATCAACGTGATTTTCGAGTTATTTTGCTTCCAAATTGATACAAAAGCTACAAGAGTCCAAGAACAACTCAAACACATCAAGTTAGAGTGATTTACGCCGGAGAATATTGCACAATCATGAATTTGGACGGAAAAATGGATTCCGGCTTGGAATCGGATTTGTGAAGATTTGGATAGATTTTAAGGAGTTCTATTAGGTTTAGAACTCTCCCTAGGGTTCCTACACCCTATATATATGAAGAGAAGCCGAAGAAATCAAGCAGAAAAGCCTAGAGATCGAAACAGTAAGTTTCCGGCCATTTCCGGTCATCGCCGGCCACCTGCTGCTGCTCCGGCCGGCGTGTTCTTCATCTACCACCGTCTGAGAAGACGACTCAGCCACACTTATAACTGTTGCTGATTCAAACTGCTTCTGTTGCCTATCCTTTTAAACCTTTGTTGCTTAGAAACACTTCTGTAACGGCTGAACCCTATTCTGTAACACTTATAAACGTATCTGTTCAGCTGTTGCACTATTATTTCACCTTGTAATCAACTTTTTGAGCAATGAAAAGATCTTTTGAGCAAGTTTTCTTCTCCATGGGGTAAGTTTATTTACTGGGATGATGGATAAGGTATTTTTCTCAATTTTATGTGATTTAATTATTTTCTAATAATTATTTATAATTCTTTTATTATTATTTGCATGGATTTAAATTAGAAAAAAATGGTTTTTATTAAATAGTTGTGTTCTCTTTTGATGGGTCATGCTTAGTTAATTACTCTTGATGTCCCATGCTTAGGATTTACAATTATTCTTTTAGGAAACATATTTTTGGCAAACTTGAACTAAATTGTTAAAAAGAATTACATGATTAATCACATAGATTGTTAGAATTACCTGATTCCTGATTCCTGGTATTTTCCATATTTTCTAAAAATCATCTCTAGTGTATTTTCCTGATTTTTATTAGTTTAGGTTAAGTCCAATATTTTCTAAAATCATTACCTTCACAAGTTCGAGAATCGAACCTTTATTTACCACTTTCTAAAATTACATCATATATTTCCCATGAAAAGTAGGTGTGTGTGGTTATGAATAATCGGTTTTATGCATGTTTTGTAGGTGTGTACATATTGGTGCACCAGTGTATTTTTAATGAAAAATAAGTCTGCGTGTGGGCGTATATAAATAATCAATTTTATGAAAGTTTTGCAGGGGTGTACATATTGGTGCACCTGTGTAATTACCATGAATAAATAGGTTTGTGTGTTGTTACGAATGATCGATTTTATGCATGTTTTTCATGGGTGTACATATTGGTGCACCAGTGTAATTCCTATGAAAAAGTAGGTTTGCGTGTGGTTATGAATGATCAATTTAATACTTGTTTTGTAGGGGTGTACATATTGGTGCGCCAGTGTAATTCCTATGAAAAAGTAGGTTTGTGTGTGGTTATGAATGATAATTTTTTATGCATTTTTTGTAGGGGTGTACATCTTGATGCACCAGTTTTATTGCAAAAAGTAGGTATGAGTGTGTGGTATGTATAATTGGTTTCATGTATGTTTTGCATGGGTGTACAAAATGGTGCACATGTGAAAAAATAACTGCATAATCTTATGAAGATTTTGTGGTTGTGTACCTATTTGTACACATGAGATAATCATGAAGAGAAAATTAAAATGTTAAAAAATAAAAATTATATAGTCATATGGGTACTCTTTTTCTTGATCTCGGAAGAGCTTTCCGAATATATAAAGCTTGCAATTTTGGATGAGATGTTTGAAAAATAAATTGTTTTTAAAATATTTTTATAATATTTAAAATTGCTGACATCATTATGAGTCACTTTGGACTAAACAGAAAAAATTTGGACTAAATTGTAAATCAGAAAGGTTATTTATGTACTTTCCATATTTCAAATAGATAAAAGACTAAATAGTACCTAGTTGAATGGGTCAGGACTAAACTGTCTATTTCTAGACTATTTGGACTAAACCTTTTCCTTTATAATATACCCACTTGGTACCAGTGTGCTCAATCGTTTATATTTTCATGACAACTTTTGTTATACACACTTTCATAATGCAATTCTTCTTTCTGTATCTTTATCCATGGAAATGATGACTCACACATGGCTGTCATAAGAAAATCAAAGGCATACATGGCATATCTTGTTCGGAGAAAACTTACTAACACTTAAATTTTTGCACCAACGTGCTTCAGAATAAAAAAAGAGGGTTGGAAACATATTTTACTCTATTTAAAGCTCAAGCTATTATTTTTTTATTTTTTTTAGCTTTATAGTAAATAAGTACCACAACCCTGAGACCGGGTGACGATCTAGGAAGGAAGGTTATTCATCATACTCCAACGATATTTGGTAGGTCAATGAGTTTTGATTCACTAGGTGAACCCTTTTATAATAAGGTTGGGACCTAAATATGTGTTTCCAATGAGCTTTGCATAAAATATTGAGCGATCCTATCAAGGGTTATTCTTGTTAATGCGAATTAGATCTTCGTATGCTTGAAGATTCTTGGTTGGGCTAATTAGATGCTTGTATATGAGTGGGGTTTTAAGTCCTTTCGACGGACGAGAGAACAACACCTTGGTGGACGGGTATATAACGATTTATGTGCATGGGCTCGAAAAGGCTATAGGGGTATGAATATCACTAAAACATGGTAATTGGATTAGGATTTGTTGTGGGTTGAACTTAGTGGATGAATGCGTCAAGTGTAATCATTTTATTTGGTTGATATCATTCTAGACCAAGTTTCAGAGTTTTTCCACTAGTCAGTAGTTTTATCGTTAAAAAACTTATGCGTTTATTTTATTTCTGTGTTATATTGTTTTATTTTTATAATTGACTTATTAGCATGGGAGTTAATATCTATCATCGATATTTTCATTTTTATCCATCATATTACAAAAATTGTCTATAGGAAAATGATGAAGAAATTTGTGGTTACCAACTATCTATACACTTCATTAGGTTGTGATATAAATTTAGATTATTAAAAAAAATTGGACAATGAGACATAGTTTGGATTACAATGACCGATTTCGGGTCATTCTGTAATTTTTTATTGACATCGAGTAATTTCTGGTCACGTAAAAATTTTAAGTCACGAGACGATTATGGGTTACTAAGTAATTTTAATTTTGTATCATGATACATATATTAGGTCTTGAGGCATTATTTAGGTGATAATATAGATTTTTGGGTTAATGTGCAGATTTGGGTCAATAAAAATATTTTGGGACATGGGAAAATCTTTGGGCCATAAGGAAATTTTGTGTAGGTCACGTATATTTTGAGTCACGAGGTAAATATGAGGCGACATGCTAATTTTTTTCTTAAGATAATAAATTTTAGGTTTCTAAGAAAATATGTCACTAGATAAATTTTATGTCACAATACGAATATCGAGCCACAAAATGTAGATTTCGGGTCATAGAGCATAATTTGGACCGTTAGACAGATTTTAAGTTAAATTGAAAAATTTGATCTTTTATATTTTCTATTTTCCATTTGATCTCTATTTTTCATGTCATCTTATCTGGGAACAATAGAGATAACTCCGTATAAAAACGAGATCAATTTCATATGATTATGTATGGTAACTGTGATGAAAACATGCATCATCTTCTCATGCAATGTGATGTAACTCAAAGAATATGGTTTGTAATGGATAACATCCTAATTTTATCTCTTACTAATGTTGTTTTCATTGACTGGTTATAGGGTATAATTATGTCAAACCAATTTTCTAAAAAATGTTATTCAGAAAAAGTTAAGGTTTGTTGGTTGTATTTTATAGTATATTTGGAAATTAAGATGCTCAATTATTTTTGATAATACTCAATTTATACCTACTAAATTCCTTCACTCTCTATAATATATAACATAATGGAAAAATGCAATGTTTGTTGTTTAGAACAACCATTTTAGCTTACAACCTGAGTTACAAATTCAAGGCTGGTGTCCACCTGTGGACCAAGCTATGGAGGTTAACATTTATATTTCTTTCATAAATGAAAATCGACCTATTGATATTAGAATAATCTTTTGGAATACTGTAGGAAAATTTGAAGGACCAAGAGGAAAAAGCTCAGAAGCAGTAGATGAGGAGCTGGGAGAAGATTTTGCAGCTTTAAAGGAAATTGAGTGAGATGTGGAGCTGAGAATATCTAGTTTACATTTAAAAAGAGACTATAAAAATGTCGTTAACACAAATAATGGCAAGTTGGATAATAAATGATGTTATTCAAGATTGTTTTTATTTTTTAAGAAACTTTGTTAGTTGGTTTTGCACCTTTGGCAAAACAGATGCTAGTGTTGCTGATATTATGGCTAAAAAACCCAGGATAAACGGTAATAATGAGTAATTCTGAGAACCTCCGAATTTTCTCCTAAGAAGTCTGAGAAAAATCTTTCTTTATAACCATAAGCTTTTGTTTAATAAATTTTACTTATCTAAAATAAAAAATGTGTGGTATAAATCTCGTTTCATTTTATGTACTTCGTATTCAATGGAATATTGATGTATTTATTTCTTTTGCCTTCAGTAATTTTATGATTTGAAGAAATTTTTTGTGGATTGGTAATCAATTAACACCTTGTTTGGTTGGAAGAATTGTAACCCTAGGAATTCAATTATGGGTAATCCAATTCTTGGAGTTGAATTTCAAGGAATTGAATTCCAATCCAAAAAATTGACGTTTAGTTTAGGTAGTTCAATTACTTTTGTTTTCTACCTCGGAATCCAATTCCATTACACTATTGGACCAGTGCAATAGAAATCTATTATTTTAGAGGGAATCAGATTCCTAGGAAACACAAATCTTATTTACATGATGTTAATTTGTCCAGTTTGGTTCAAGTAATTAGATGCATTTCCTAGAAATTAGATTACCTAGCTGTCATTTTCTTGAACCAAACATGCTAAAAAATAAATGCAGTTCACATGACTCATATTTCGATGTTTGAAAATTAAGTAGAACCATTTTTATTCATTCTAAACCCACGTTGACTTTGCCGATATCCTACACCAAGATGAGCTTCCAAATTGGTAAAAGTCGGGTAAATTCAAAGCACTAATTCCACATAATAACTAGACAACCAATCTGCAAAATTATATTGTAATCAAATCCAAACCTAAAGATTATAGAATTGTTTTCCACACATCATTTAAGTTTTTGTTTTCCTATAAAATATTAATGCTATTATTAGAATAATATGGTTCATTAGGCGTGAGCCACCCTCGGTAACTATAGCTCAAAAATTTCACTTAGCACGCTTAATCCAATCCTTACGCAGCAGAAAGCTTCACGTACAGATTTCTTTCTTCTCCAAGCTTTTTATTCAAACCCCCAATGGTTACTGTTTTCCCCAGAAGAAAAGCTTTTGTTTATTTTCTTGTTAATCTTTTGAACCTCTCTATTGAACAAGTGTCAAGCATGCATAAAATTACTAGTATTTCCATCTATTAATCATACACACTAATAATACTAAGGGATAACCTAAGTGTATTAAAGGCACTTGAGTTTTAGAATTTTAGGATCTCTGAGCTCAGAATTTGACTAATGGGTTTAGTTAACCCGAACAAAAGTATAGGATCTCACATCATTACCCCCTTAAAAGAACTTCGTCCCGAAGTTCAAAATAAAATGAGATGTAAAGAGGCTTCAAAATAAAATGAGAAGTAAAGAGGATCACTTGTAATCAACCTCAGGAGGAGAAGATTGGTGAGTTCCAAATGCACAGTCCCTTTTGAACCGGAACTGCTCTGATACCAAATATGACATACCAGATTTTTTTTTTTTTGCTTCCAATGGGTCGGGTTTCGGTCCATTAGGGCAGGTCCAACTTCCCAATATGCCACTCGAGAAACCATACCTTTAAATTTTTCGAACCAATTCGATCTTACCAAGCAAATGTTCATCGATTTTCCTCAAACTGCTTTATAAGCAGGCAAACAAAATCTTTATATATTTTCTTGGTTCATCGAATCCGGAAAACTGCGTTACAGTTTTTGATATCATTTCTAACATTTATCGATACCGACAGATGATATGAATTACCATATTTTGTAATAATCATCACTTATAAAACACCACTTTTATATTTCAAGGATCATCGAATCCTACATATGATGTTCATCGTTTCATTTGAAAATATAATATCTCTTGCCAGAGTAGTCGAATACCAGCCAGCGCTACAGCTAATGGTCTTCCAGGTTGCTACTCGTAAGTGGGAGCTAGCAGGCCTGACAACACACACCGTTCCAGCGACGGGTGGGGATGATCAGTCTCGTTGTCTACTACCGTTCCAGTGACGGTCTTCCGGATATCCACCTGTAGGTGAGATCCCCATTGGGCCTGGAAATTCATAGCACTAGGTCAATCTCAACCGACTATCTTTTTCAAATGATATGAACTACTCAAAGAGTTAGTAATCATTTCTAGATGGATGATATAAACTGCCACTATAGGCAATAAGCATCCTTCTCAGATGATATGAATTACCTGGAATGGTAATAATCATCACTA
>JAJJMC010014301.1:4065408-4084532 GCA_023531435.1 Papaver californicum | reverse complement strand
AAAAAAAAAAGATTCTTTTATTGATGTGAACTGAAAGTATCAATAAGAGATAAAAATGTATACAAGTATCACAGCTAACTTACTGAGAAGATGAAGACCATAAAATTTTGTAATTGACATACAATGTCCTATGTTGAGGTTCATAAATGGATGAGTGGCCTAGTTTATGGAACTGAAAGAGTCATTGAAAAATCATGGGAATAAAGAATAATCAATGAGTAAGAAGATCAAACTCTACTAGAAGAATCACGAGACTATGCTTCATTAACCAATTTCCTATGTAAATCATAAGTAGATTCAGCTGATGCTACAAGATCACCAGAGTACTGCTTTGCCATAAAACCCTAAATACTTGCATAATATAAAATCAAATATCAAACGGAGAGAGTAGGTTACTCATCCAACTGCTTTTATTCTCTTTTCCATAAACCAAATCAAATATCAAATGGAGAGTAGGTTACTCATCCAACTGCTAAACACCATGTAATTAAAAATAACTATCGCTATGGGCATACATAAAATGAATATCAAATGAAGAACTTCTGGCTAGCATAATGCTTAAGTAAATGAGTACTCCTATAAGGACTAAGTGAATGGGTACTCCTGTTAGGAAATATTTTGATAATAATAATAATCATAGACTCAAGAAATAAGATTACATCGTTAATCACTAAACTTGGGTACTGAAAACAAGTTTAGTAATGACGAAATTCAAATGCAAAATGCTTTTAAAGGTCCATAGTCTGCTAAACTACATATTTTGAAGTACTCACTATGATAGACATTCCTCAAGGATTGAACTAAGCCTCTTTCCGAATCCTGATACAAGACCAGACTGTACAACCTCATCCAACTCGCCTCATTTTTTCTATCTATCTCGACCTCGTGCATTGCCACAAAAGCCGAGTTAATTCAAGATTCATATGAATGACTTTTCAAATACTAGAAAATAACTATTAAAAAAGACAAGGAGTGGAACAGACCTTTTCCAGGTGTGAAATCTCAATAAATTCTTTTGCTAACAGTTCAATAGCTTCAGGAACATAGTCAGATTCCTAAAACAATAAAACACGAAATGAAAAATAAAGTAAAAATCAGTACCCAAGGTCATAAGCATATTAATAACTTCTATGTATGGCGCAAACGAGTCAAAAGATGACAATTGGTCATTACTTCTTGCCTACAAGAAAATTATGATCAGAGATTCAAACAAAGATGTATTGTCCAAGTTTAGAAAATTAAGATGTAATTAAATGGTAATGTTCTCCATCACTGACGTTCTCTAATATCAAATTGAACATGTATATATTGCAGAACATAAGTCTACACACCATTCAAGTAATATTTTCATTGTTTTCAACAAAGTATTAAAATCAGTATCAAATATTAGTAACATTAAGTGTCTTAAGATTGTTGAAAAATATTCGTTACAGATTTTAAAAATATTATTTATGTATTCACCACTTTGTAACATTGGTCTTTTTTCTATGTATTACAACTCCCGTAGTACGAATGGAAAGACAAACAACATCTTTACTGCTACGCCCTACAAACAAACTACATCTGAGGAACTATGAAATGTAGGTAATACATGTTTGAATCGATTAACATACTCCTTGTAATGACAGTTTTGTCACAATCATCGGCAGTTTTGTCATTTACAGCAGTTTTGCTAACCATCAATCCTGTGATGGTCTCAAACAGTATGATCCTTTATTATTCTCTTGTACATGTTTATGTTTTATCTTATGATGTTCTCTTTGATCATCATATTGATTCTCCTTCTCTGATTCATGAGTTAATACCCAGAAATTTGAAAATTCAAAAAACTAACCCCCCACCCCACAATTCAAGTTATGTAATTCCAGCTTTCCTATTTTATCTCAGTTCACTCGTAACAACCTCAATACAAAATATGGCTCTTCCCATATTTCAAAAATACTCCCTCCCTTAAAGGTATAATATATATCATATATAACTAGTTTTAGTTACTACATTCATTATACTATTCCCATTAAGGAGGTAAACCACGGGATTCTCTTTCATCATAAACAAAAATATTGCAAGGAAACAACAGTGGAATCCATTATGCCCTCAAGTTTAAATAATCAAATAATTGGCATCACAGATCAATTGAATCAAGAAAATGTCAAAGATGTTGTTGCTGGGCAACTCAGGAAGACGGTGGCTACAGCTAGAGCTATAACAGAGTCTACTGAATAATGGTCCAACAGTTTAATAGGCAAACTCTTCACTACAGATGATATTGAAACTGGTGAAGTAAAGAAGGAAATCAACATTATTTGGAGGAAATATAAAACTAAGGAAATAAGAGTTATGGGCAAGAACCTTTTTCTATTCAAATTCAATACCTCAAAAGATAGAGATGAAATTCTCAAAAATTCCTCATCGAATATTCAAAGATGTCATTTGAACCTCAAGAAGTACACTGCTAATATCCCTATTGGAGATTGGACTTTCACTCATCAAGAATGGAATGTACAATTGAAGAATTTTCTTATTGAACATCATTCAGAAGTCATTATAAATGAGGCATTAAAATAACTAGGGTCCAAAACTTTTACTGACCCAAAATATTGCAGACCAAGGTATGGGAGCATGATTACTGCCAGAGTAGAAATAGATCTTTCTAAACCTTTGTATAGAGGAGGGTGGTGGAATACTGCTGTAGGTAGAGTAGTTTGGGTTCGTTATCATTGGGAAAAACAACCCCATAATATGTGTGACAAATGTTTAACTCTTGATCACAATAATGACAATGTGAACCCACTGCTAATGATATTCTCATAAGGGATTAAACAAATGAAGAATGTATGGAATATTGCAAGGAATTAGATGAAGGTTATGGTGTTAAGTTTACTGAAGACATTGATCAATTGATACAATAAATCTGTGAAGCCATCCAAAGACAGAATGAAGATATGCCAAAACCTGAAACTACTATGAAGAATAAAAGATCTAGAAATATTGATTCTGAACCTCAAACTAAACCCCAAATATTCAAAGCCCAGTTTATGTCAACCATGAACTGCATAAGGAGATCTTATAGAATAATAAAGTAACTAATTGCTTGACTTCCAACATGGATCATATGGAGCTAGATATGGTTGGAGAAGGAGAAACTAGTGCAAATGAGTTCTTCTGTGAAAATCAAGAGGTTGATGTACCCAAGGTATTTTTGAAAACTTTTGCAAATAAAAATTCAATTTTACAATTCTGTTCTTATTATTTTATCAAAGTAGTTTTGTTTAATTTTATCGTTTATTTTGTTGACATCATTATCTCTATATATTTCTATACCAAGCCTAACATTTGATTCACTATGAAAATCATAGATTGGAATTGCAAAGGATTCAAATAACCCCAAAACTAGAGATCATATCAAAAATCTAACCAAGATTCATAACCCTGATATTATTTTCTTACAAGAAACTAAAATAAGAACTGATAAGGTCCTGAGCTATGCCAGGAAACTAGATTATCTCAAAGCTTCTTTTGAACCATCCATAGGCCTCTCTTGTGGCCTGTTACTTTTTTGGAAAGATGGGTTTGATTTTGAAATTGTTCACTCCTCTAAAAATATGTTTAACTGCCTAGTTATACATGACCCATCCAAACCCGAATGGCTTCTTCCTTGTGTTTATAGCTCTTGTAAGCCGTAAGAAAAGAAAACACAATGGATTTTTATAAGAGATTTAGGATTAGAAGTAAACCAACCTAAGGTTCAAATTGGTGACTTAAATGTTATCATAGACCCTACTGATAAAATTGGTAGAAACAGTGCTTCTAGTTGTACTTCCTCATCTATTATTCAATGTATTTATGATGCAGGTTTGATAGATATGAGCTACAATGGTAAAACCTACACTTGGACTAGTAACAAGCATGGAACATGTAGAATTAAGTCTACACTTGATAGGACTCTTGTTAATAAGGATTGGCTTATACATTTTCCTGATTCAAAATTATCTCATTTAACTCAACTTGAGTCAGATCATACACTCATTCTCTTTAATCTTTACTTATTTGACAATTTGTTGAGTGAAAATTGGAAGTTCTTTGCTTGCTAGTTGGAAGATGATTCTTGTAAAGAGAAAATCATCAAAGCTTGGGGTAACAATGTTCAGGGAAGTGCAGCTTACGACATGAGCCATAAGCTTCAGAGTTATTGATGGTGGATTTTTGACAAAGGAGAGAATTGTAATACTTCCTTTGTAATACTACTTTTTCCCAGCTGCAGAAGCATGAAATTAATATGCATCAATTTCTGACCCAGTATCAGAATTATGCATGTGCCCAGCTATCTTACATTCCGCAAGAGAATTGAGAATGCGCCTCTAGCTCATAGATGTATTATCCATAAATATCTCTTTTGTATATACGTATCTCCAGAATGTCAAAGCTTTACGCAACAATAACCTCGTTATTTCATGTGCATCCATGCAAACTACTTGTATAAAACAGAATGTAATGATTATACAAAATCATGAATATTCAGAATAAAAGAAACTTCATATTTGAATAGAAACGCTAATAGATGCATACCATCTAATTGCAGAGTCGCATCAAGCATAATTTCAAGATTGCAAACTTCCAGGGTTGAATTTCTTGAAGGTGTTTTGTATGCACTCCACAAAAGTTAGGCATAAATGCAAAACAATTAAATCTCACAAGATTGAGAAACCCCAAATAGACCATAGACATGGTCATGGCATTAGTCAATGCCAGTAAATGATAACATATAGGTAATAGCCCTTGCAACAACAAGTAGAGACTTTATTAAGCCTTATCCACACTTCTAACGCAAATGTGTCAAGGCAACAAAGTCGACAAAAGCGACCAAGTTGAAAGAAGCCACACAAAATCATTGTTAGGACGCTAGCCATAGCGTTAAGGCTAAGTTCTAGAGCTAGCGCTATCTCCAACGCTGAGAGCCTACAACGCTAGCGCCAAGGCCAAGCGCTAGCGCAAGCTCCCTACTACCGCGCCCCAGCTCCGCTACCCACGCTCTGTGTCCGTGATGTTGTTGCGCCAAGATCCACATTGCTTCCACGGCCATTGCTGGGTCGCACGCTCCGCTGCTGCTAGCACTATTATTTTCTCAAGCTAGCACCATTACTTGCTCAAGCTAACACAATTATTTAAGCCATTACTACGAGAAAGTTGACATAAAGTCCATTAGAAACATTATTTTACGACAAGACTCGTGGATTTAAAGCCACGACTCCACAAATTCTTAAGAGATACCAAAATCATACTACATGGGGGGATAAAACATGGGGTTTGGTCTGGCGGTTTACAGCAACATGGGCGTGGCAGACACCCCATGAAAAGTAAGTTATAAAGAGAGTAGTAAGTTGGAGCGGTTGTAGAGATAGTGGAGTAATAATCTGGATGATTACATAAATTTCCCAAGACGAGGTGGACGGTTATTCCCACAACCTCCACTTCTCCATATCCCAACAACTACCACTACTTTACAATGAAAGTGTGTGGTTTCAAATGTTATAAATAGGCTGTTTAGCTAATTCCAAAGAAAGAACACAACGAGAGCAACAAGAGAAAAATCCAGAGAGAATCGAGAAGAGATAGAAAATAATTCTCAAGCTATGATATTTTTCCACCCCAATACATAATTTTACACACGATTCCTTCAACTTCCTTTGTTTTCCTCCCCTAAGATCAACCCATATCCTCTCTTTGTAACCGAAGCTTAACAAATTCATACATTCTACTTGTTTGGATTTTTCTTGTACGATTTTGATCCTCGAACCTAAACAAAGTACTTCAACATTACATTGTTTTTCCTAAGAGTAATTTTTAGTTACAAACAATTGGCGATCACGGTGGGACATCAACCTCTCGGTTACAAATTCAATCCTTCAATTATCAAAAAGAGAAACGGTGGGACATCAACCTCTCAATTATGGTTTCCATTCCTCAAAATGCTTTCACCAAAAACAGCAACTCTCCTCTTTCAAGCAGTGCTACTAGAAACGTTATGGATAACCGAGCATCACCAAGTCTCTCAAATATGATTAAGAGACCCTTGCTAAAGCACAAGCAGACGTGACTACCACTCAGAAAGAAATACTCGCTTCTCCCAAGACTCGTGTGGAGCAACCACCTCTAGAGAAACACAAGTATCATAAGGCGCAAACTAGAGACACCTCCAAAATTATTGCTGATGCTACCACCTCCAGAGCCCACGTCCAAAGAAATGAGAAGTTTGTATAACCCCTGATCTAGTACAAGGGAACAGTCAGCAACAAAATATCAACACATGTGGAGTTCTGGAAAGGTCCTTATAAAATCACGAAAAATGAAGAATTATCTTTATCTCACCAGAACCAGCTTCTTTGTGTACTTGATATCCAGAGAATCCTACACTAAGGAGACATCCCTCTCCTCAATTCTTATTAAATAAAGAGATAAGGGTACTCACCTTTATCAAGTCATCACCAGATGCTTCCAGCGCCAGCGCATCTGTTGCTGCCAACGCCTCAGCTTCTGCCGGCGCCAACATCATCTGTTGCTGCTAGCGTCAACGCCTCTGCTGCTGCCAGCGCCAACAACATCTTTTGCTTCCAGCGCCAGCGCCTCTGTTGCTGCCAGCACCAACGCATCAGTTGCTTCCAGCGCCAACGCTTTTGATGTTGCCAACGCCAGCACCATCTGCTACCAGTGTCAGCACATCTAGAATTAACATTTGACACGATGATGAGATCCTTGTTCGAATAAAACAACCAGATATCCAGCGACCAAGCTTCTTCATTCACAAGAATCAAGAGATGCCACTACCATTTTGTGGTTAGGGGTGTCTACTACCACTTCGTCAGCAACAACCATAGACCCAGACTACGACATGGTTCTGAAGCGTCCGTAAATCCACAGAAACAAAGCCAGACTCGGCACGTCTCTTGAGAAATCGTCACCAAGGGACCCACCTGTAGGCGCCAATAATCCATCGGACCCCAAAGGTTGATCGCCTCCAGAACATCACCAAATAATAGATCTAGATGCTAACAATTGCATAGAGAAGAGGTGTTGTCGCAAGCCCGTGGATTTCAGCTACAAGTAAGTCTTGTTCAACAACTCTCTTTACAACTAGTTGTCCCATGTCTCATCAATGATTAGGGACTTGACTCGAGTATCAACTCCACGGTAATTTGATAACGTGAATGAGAAGTTGATCATTTTCAAAATTTTATTAAATGGATTAGGTCATCTTGATGAGAATATTAAAACCAATAACCCAATCATTCTGAAATGTGTTATCAACCTGAGATACCGAAAACCAACCCTTTTTAAATCGGAGACACTACTACCTCTCCTAGAGAAAAGCCACATCTGGTCCTTAAAACTATATTAGGTGAATGCTCCAAACTTGTCAACACCAATAAGCCAATATGGGTAATTATACATGGAACGAATCTTAAAGTTGTCAAGTATTAAAACACTCTGGCACCCTTGACAAGGTTGTAAAGACTTAAGCACTTCGCCACCCCTTAGCAATATTTTCCTGTTTTCGCGATTTCTCTAAAGTAATTGCAGCACCTTACATGCATACTTATGATTTAAATTGAACAAAATATTATTTCTTTATCTAGAAAAATCCTTTGAAAACCATTCAAAATATACCTACTCAAAATCCTGATATAAATCCCCCAAAAAAATTGGGTATCTCAAAAACACGTAAAAACCCTAAAAACAATTGCTCAGGAAGAAATCCTTGAAGAATGGTTCAGAACTATCAGCATATGCTCTCTCTACTTGTACAAGGGCTTCAGTCGCAAGACTCAACTCTCAAAATAGTCTTCCAACATCACCTCTAGCCTTGGCAAGCATTTCTAAACAGAAGATGCACCTACTTCCTTCAAGTTCTCCTGAATGGCTCAAATAGGACGACAAAGTTGTCCGACGACAAGCTTAGCTGTATCATCTTCCTCCAAGAGTCGGCTCATGTCAAACTTGAAGTCAAAGTCAACTCCAGCATTTAGATACTCAGTTGGTATAATTTCCATCGTATTGGCATCTTACGCAACGGCACCACTTGGCGCACCTACTTCAACAAACTGTATTTGAAAGATCGCAAGAACCACACTTGGGAATTGAAGATTTGCACAAGATCCCCTCGCTATCAAGAAAAATCTTATGAGAGAGGGTCAACTAGATATTCATAACCTTGACAAGGACCTTTACTCTCTAAAGACATGCCGTAAAGGTATCTTCCCCTCTCTAGCTACGTCGTCAGATCTGATAGGCGCCTGCAACCCCTGATGAGGCTGAGACGCATCGCAAGCCTATTCCAGAAAATATAACTTCGGAAATCAAAGAGAAGTGATAGGGGACTTCTCACCGCAACACATCTCATAAAAATCAAGGATTCGGAAGATGGCTCAAGAGACACCTCTGGGAACATAATCTTCGAAGATACCCGAAGCACCTTGTCGAAAACATGACATCTTTCAGCTCATCCTCTTCACCCTCGACGTCTCCAGAGGAATTCGCCTATATGAACCTTTCAAGCATTCCATCATCACTATTCGAAGGATAAAATAAGCTTACAAGCCAAAAGCCTTGGCGCGCGAAGATAAAAACAACAAAGGGAGACATCAACCTTTCTGGATTCCCTTGCTTGATCAGACCCTAGAGGCATGGACTCATGAGGATACTATCAAATCATCCATCTTCGAGCAGCAGACCAAAGTAGCTACACCTGGGGACTGAAGACTTCTTCAGTTTCAGAGATTTAACGAAGTCACCTTCTTTGACCAGAGTATTTAATCAACAACGGTAGTATCAACAAGACCCTTCACTCATATCATTCTGACGAAAGCATTTGTACATCAGTACCTCTACAGCTCGTAAGCTTTCTCTCCCAACCTGATCACACATATAGCATGAAACTTCGTCTCTGTTGTTGTTGCTGCTGATTTCAACCACACTGGTCAGCTATGAAAGACACACTGAATTTGGACTTCTCAAGGTTATGCCGTTTCAAGAAAGCCCTAAACAGAAAGTACTTGTGGTCATAATCTCAACTATCAGTAGTAATGAGGCAGCCACGACCATCTCAAGCACAATGAACACTCGATAGGCCTGACCACTTCAGATTCATGCTTCTCCTCTTAAAATTTGGCATATTGGATTACAAGATGCTGTCATGAATTCATCTTCTTCAGAAATATGGCTATGATGATCCAACAGAACACACGATTCAGACGTATTCTGAAACGAGTAAGAAACACAAAGCCATAAAGCCTGTCACAAGATAGCACTTGCAATGAAGTCCTAAATTATACTGATATCTCCACTTGTGTTGCATCCTGTTGGAGATCTCACGATGCCAATATAGTCACGACATCAACACCTCCAGCGGCAGCCTCACCCACAGCACAAAGGACATTCTACCAAACGAGGAATATTCCAAGGCAGTAGGATTTCACACAGATCTGGGGCATCATTTACAGAGCTAGCGTCTTCAAGAAGATTATATCCTCATGGTGCCACCACCTACCACCACAAGCTCCTCTATTCAGCGTCGCTCCTACTCTTACACCTGTAAACTCGGAAATTAGCGACAATCGGTGGAGAACGGGACAATGCATCCTTCACAAAAAAATACTCAAACTTCAAACGCTAATGTCTACTTCTCATCCACGGTGGAGTCTAGTATATCCAACGCCCAGTTATGCGTGAAGGACATGCCTAAAGGAAATAAAGTTAAGTAACTACCCTTAAATTAAATTTCTGAAACTCATGTTTTATATTTTAGAACGAAACCCTTGCTACATGAATTTTCGCTAACCTCTTCAAACAAAATATATAATAGAAATAATGTGTAACTCAACATCCATTTTTGTATAGAATCAAGAACGATTGGATGGCTCCTAAACGGATTGGCTGCTAGTATAGAGCAATAACATCTTCTGAATATCACTGGTGACGGTTACAATTCCTGCCCGGATGATCCCTGACTATACATAATATTGAACGAGTTTAAGTTGCAATAATTCCACTGCTGAATTCCTTATACTCGTTCCACATCTTTTGTATATATATGCACCTGCATAGTTATCTTATATTCCGCAAGAGAATTGAGAAATGCGTCTTTAAATCATAGCTATCATACATTCCGCAAGAGAATTGAGAAATGCTTCTTTAACTCATAGCTATATTAGCCTCGTAGCTCTTCTATGTATATATGCAGCCATAATATTTCAGGGCTTTACCCGGCTAAACCCTCGTTATTTAATATGCATCCATACAAACTATTTATATAAAACAGAGCATTGGTTATACAAAATAAAAGAATATTCAAAATAGAGGCAATGCCATAGCTGAATATAGCGCAAACTAAATAGCGAATATTCATAATAAAGGCGATGTCATAGATAATTATAACGCAAACTAAATAGCAAATATTCAGAATAGAGGCGACGCCATAGCTGAATATAACGCAAACTAAATAGCGAATATTTAGAATAGAGGCGATGCTATAGCTGAATATAACGCCAACTAAATAGTGAATATTCAGAATACAGGCGATGCCATAGTTGAAAATAATACAAACTAAATAGTGAATATTCAGAATAGAGGCGATGCCATAGCTGAATATAATGCAAACTAGATGCAAACCATCTAAAAAGTAAAATAGTGAATATTCAGAATAGAGGCGATGCCATATCTGAATATAACGCAAACTAGATGCAAGCCATCTAAAAACAAAATTGTGAACATTCAGCATAGAGGTGATGCCATAGCTGAATAAACCCGCAAAATAGATGCAAACCATCTAAAAACAAAACATCGAATATTTAGAATAAAGGCTATGCCATATATGAATAAAGATCGCTAAATCAAATGTAGAGTCGCAACAAGCATTACCTCAAGTAGCAAACTTCCACAGCAGAATCTCTTGAAAATGTTCAGTATGCACTGCATAAAAGTTAAGCACTTCATGTCATTTATGAACTCGCTTCAAGTCGCAAAAATTCCATGGCTTAAATTCCTTGAATATCAATGCTCAAGTTCTAACCATCTTAGTGTTCACGGCTAACACTCATCTTCACGTCTGATAGAAGAATCACTGCCTCCACACTCATCTTAGTGTTCTAGCAGCAGCAATTCCTCAACACTCATCTTAGTGTTCTAACGGAAGCATTGCCTCAACACTCTCTACAACCAACTAATGTTCCAAATACCTTCCCGTTGTTGTTACGGTAGAATGCTCCATATACCTAAGAGTACAGTCGTAGAAAGAGCAAAACTTGCTCAGCCAACTGTTACTCTTCTAGTGATATTTAACCATTTGTGCTTAAGTAGAATTCTAAGACGTTTAAGATGTCAATTAAATAGATATAACGTCTAAATGATTATAACATACCCGAAAAATATGTCTGTGTTGAACTATTGTACCAACTTTCTTCATAGACCCATCTCCACCCTATGTCGAATCCTTTGTGTCACCCTGTACAAATTTGAACTTTGCACAAATATGGAAATCCATAATTAACTTCGCAAAATGATTTTATAAGTCAATCACATAAAAGAAAAATGGTCAATTACCTTCATCCGAAGCGTCATGAGAATTTTCCCCAATTCAATCAAACACATAAAAACATGCAGTTTTCAGCTAAGACGTCAGAACTAATCCAAAAAGGTTATATGATAGCGTCAATCATTGCCGACTTGATAACAACATCTGGTTCACATCCAAAATGTGGCATCTTCTCAAACCACTCTATGTCGTAAAAGTAATCTTGTCTGGTTTAACACCTCTTTGAATTATTTCGTCAAAAACATTTTCTGCTCCATAATGTATCTTGCTTTTTCTAAACACTTCCAAAGTCACATTTTACAAAATCACATCCCTGCTTGATTTTCACTTCGTTAAAAATAACTTAAGTGCAAGAACTGTAGTATCATGGTTTTTCATATTATTAAGAACAATAACAACATCTTGTTCTAATAGGTTTTCTCCTAGTCCGCTTAAAACCATAGAAGCATCAATTTCAAGGGGGTTAGATGAGTCAATTGATTGAGTTGCTACTTTTGTTAGAGAATTGTACCTTGTTTCATATGATTGTTGTCGAAATTCAGTGGAGTTAGATGAGAACCACCTTACCGCAGCTATGGGTAGATTTTGTTTTCCTCCACTTTCATGACTTCCTCTGTCTCCACCTCCTGAACTTGTTGGTACTTCTGCTATGATTTTTTATACCCTAATATAATCATAAATAAAATAGGGCTGTACATGGTAACGGGTTTCCGTGGAAACCGAACCGAACCTAACCTTTTATGACGAAACCGAACCGAACCGTTTGTTAATGGAACGGTTTTGGAAAAAAAACGTTAGGAACCGATAGTCACGGTTTCGGTTTTGGTTTGACAAAAAAACGAACCGTTATGCCATGGAAAACCGAGTAATATAGACCGTTGATATAGATCTTGATATATTAAATCTACACTTTCCATGAACCTTCATATATAAGGCGTCTCTTACCCTAATTTTCATTTCCCATCTTCTCTTCCAAAAGAAATTTGCAGCAGCCGTCTGATTACTCTTACCCTAGCCGTCTCATCTTCTCTTCCAAAAAATCATATCTTCTCTTCCAAACAACATAAAATTCCTCCATAATAACTGTACATCTTCACACATCTCTTTCCAGATCTAATGACCAAACTCACCAGTAGTCACCACAAGAGCATACCCCATCTCTAAAATGGTGAAATTTGTTCACTTCTCTAACAAGAATCTCTCTATTCAAACTCGGAAATAAATTTCGTAACAGAATGGCAATCTTCACACAATCTAAGGTTCTTGGAGATCCTAATTGTTTCACCTTTGTTGCAATTGATGAGTCCAAAAGCTTAGGTGAGTTTTTCGTTGTGACCTAATTCAAACTCTTCAAGTTCATATAGGACGACCTTCGTATGATGGAAATCTTCAATCAATTGATGAGATTTTAGTTCATAAGTTGATACGTTTATCGGAAATGAAACAAATCTTTTTGAAGAGACAGATCGATTCGTCTCCTCAAGTTACGATATTATTGGCCGAGATTCAAGAACAACAGGGTTTAATAAAGACTTATGAGGAGACAGTTAGAGACTCAGATTAAGGTTAAGACTTCTGATATTACTTTTTTGAAGGAGAAACTTGAAGAATCTGAAAAACTGAATAGATCTCTTGAAAAGAGATTGAAATCTAGTGGAGTAGCACTTTCTGTTTCTGATGATCTTCATTTCTCAAGGTTGAATCCAAATCATTTTGTTACAGTTTTGAGACAAACATTAATATCAGTTCGAAGTACCAATACCACACATGAACAGCTTTGTTTCTTTGAAAGCACTTAGAGAAAAAAAGGTAGATACACTCACAGAAGATGATCGACTAATGAAATTCCAATGCTTAAATCTTCATGGTTGATGGATTTAAATCTGCCCCAACAGCCTATGATACTTCCATCCATACTAAAAAACTGTATACTTTTTCCATATTATTCTTCTGTGTGCCTTTTAATTTCAATTTTACTTTAGTTTGTGTTTTTTTGATCAATCCTTGTCTAATTAGGATTTAGCCAGTTATGCTTAATTCAGTCATATATATTGAACTATACTTGGTTTTGTCTGGTGAATACTATGAAATTTCAACTGTTGAAGATGCTATGAAATAGAATGAAAAATTGTAACTGTATCTGTGAAATGAGAATGAATGTCTTTTTTTTTTCTGAATTTTGTACTGTCAGTTTCATGAAACTGACACAACTAGCCGGTTAACCGAAACCGGCTGGAAAAAACCGAAACCGAATAAGAACCGAACCGGCGGTAAATGGAACGGTTTTAGAATGGTTTTTGGAAAACCGAACCGACTCAATCATCTATCTAGTGACAGATAAAGATAATAGATTATTGTTTTTATTTTTTGTTGCATAGTATCATAGTTTTTCTAAATTCACTAAACTAAGTTAGTGCAAAAATTATGGAACGATGATCATAATATGATTGATTTCCCTTGACCACTCTAATAAAATATCACACTTAGTCGCTTACTCTAACTAAGACAGGTATTATTATGGCTGCAGATGGCATCTTCAGCACCCCACTCATCGCTAAAATATATGAATGCAAATGTATCGTCAAATATCTATTGTGAAGCTTACACACCTTTGAGCCACCAACATTTTGGAATGTACTAATCTTGGCAGTTGTACCAAAGAAATACAACCATCCATGAACCAAAGTCAGCATAAGGAATACATATCAAAGAGAGGGAATTATAATACACCTAATAAGAATTCCATTTGTATTAAACAAAACAATTATCATTTTAACAGTATAAACAACGGATATTTGGTGCGTTGTTGTTGTGACTGATCAGTTCACTAAAGTTTTTTTTTCATTAGTTTCGGTAGCTGCTTTATAGTATTTTGGGTGTTGCCGGAAGTGTAGGAGGTTTAGTGAGAATAGTTGAGTGCTAAGGAGACTAACTCGTTCGATTGAGTCTAGGGAGGTGATGAGCATAGAAGAACAACAAAGAGTTCGAATAGTGCTACAAGAGATAACAACCCTTTGTTCTGGTGAAAATTAAGATTGCTAGAACAAACTAAATTTGCTAGTTATGGTTTTGAACTTTATGGTGTGTCCCTTTATCTTTCAAAGTGTTGAACTTTATGGTGTTGAACCTTTTTAGTTCTTTTAATTTACTTCTGTGGTTAAACTTGTACGGATACCAAATGTAGTTGGCAAGTTATTTATCAATTCATCTCAATGCGTTGTCAAGTTATTTATCAATTCATCTTAATTTATTTTGAATTATTATGTAGTCATTCTATTATCATTTCATCGCAATGCCTTGTCAAGGGAAAGCAAAATATCTCTGACCAAGTTAAATATTATTAATATTATTTAGTTAGTCTATTTTTATTTCATCTAATGTTATAAATTGCTAGACATCTCATGTTTAATTTTAGTGGGTGGGTTTATGTTTAATTTATGGTTGAATGTAGTATGTTGTGTACAAATGAAAGGAATTAATTTTGATTTAATTTAAAAACAAATGTGTATGGTAGTATTTGCAATTGGGTAGTTTGAATGAGATTGGTTATAATTGGTGACATTGTTGTATTTTGATAATGGTATATGTATTTTTCGAATGTCTGATGTATAATTGTTGGTACAAATGTGTATGGAAATAGACAATTACATTCAAATTTAGTTGGTGTTAAATTAATTATAATTGTTTAAGCATTGTGGTGAATTATAACTAATATTGACAATGTTCTATTATTTATTTGGACAGATGTCTAGCAATGTTGTTTCGAGATGGGTAGGTAGAAAGAAGAAAAGCAAAAAAGCTAAAATCGCAACTGATTCTGAACCTGAATCCATGGTCCCCGAGTCGGTAGATGTCCCGGGGTTGGAACACTATAACGTTGTTGAAGATACGGAGGAACACGTTTCGACAAATATTACATATTCCTCCGACGCCAACTTCAGGTTTGACCATCGTGGCTCTCTCAAATCAGTTATACAGATGTACAAGAAAATCACTAAAGAGTGTAATAGGGTCCAATATATAATAGAAAGAAAGGGGAGGTTGGGGCAGATTACTATCCCTACCTTTAGTAGATTCATCCCACGCTCTTATTGATTATATTGTCGAGCGGTTTTGGGATACAACAAACACATTTCACTTTTGTTTTGGAGAGCTTGGGTTCACTCCCCTCGATTGAGTTATGTTGACCGGGCTTAGTATCGGTGTCGGGAGATCTGTTCCTTATGACCCAGCTAAGTACAAATTTGAGTATGTTCGTGACAATATCTTTCCTGAACTGAAAGATAATGCGGTATGCAAAAGAGAAGGTGTTCCCCAACAGTGGGTTTCGGATGCCATCACTCTCAAGTTTTTGACCACCTATTTTGATAAAGATACATTGCACGCGGCGAACGATGATAGTGTTCTTGCTGATAGAGTAGCGAGGGCGTTCTATATGTATGTTCTGGGGAATTTCTTTTTCCCAAATGCAAAAACCTACATTGATGCAGGATGGTTGGCTGCCTTTGATAATCTAAATGAAGTTCATCAATACGACTGGGGTGGTCCTGCATTATCAAAATTGTATTCGGGTCTTGCCACGGCTTCAAGGGGACAAAAATCAGTATCCGGGCCATTCCAAATTTTGGAGGTAATTTAATTAACCTTATTCAAAATTTTATAGTCGAAATATTTAATTGTTATGTTGTTAAATCATTTTTAAAAAAAATTTATTGTAGTTTTGGGGCTACGAATATCTGGGGATATGTCGTCCAAATATCCCTTCGGCTGAAAGTGAACATGAATGGCCTAGATGTCGTAGGTGGGTTGCCTCCCGGAAGAAGGGTGTTGACATAGTGAAGACAAGGACTAAACTGAACCAGTTATCCGTAGACGCCGTGACGTGGCAACCATGGGTTACTGCAATTAACTACATACCAGAAGATATTGCCCGCAAAGCAATAGAACTTTCTGGACAACGAATAACGTTCACCTGGCTTTGCACTGTATGTTTCCTAGTCCTTTTCTTATACTCAATTTTTTTCAAACTCGTACTGTTCTGAATGGGTAGGTATTCATTTATTTTCATTTTATTGGATAAAGCACAATATGTATCTCGGAGATCGTTGTTGGAGGCAGAACAACCCAACTTGGGGTATTCCTGCAAACCCCTCTGCTTGCATCTCCAACTTTGTAGACGACGAGATTGAGGACATGACATCAATTTCTCGCGTCAATGCAAGTGAATACGTACGTGTCGTGGAGTACGATGTTTATTATGAATATTGGAGACATGTTACCAACCTCTACAAATATGTCGCGCAAGTTGATTGGGAGGTTGAAACGTATGGCTATGCAGGTGACCGTATCAAACACAACATCCCACGGCCTCGTGATCATATGCCCATTCCTCCCCCCAACAACTACCATATGTAAGTTATTAACAAAGTTTTGAAAAATTGAATACAGATTACACATTTAAGCTTCTGTGGTTATTCTTAATTATTATCATCGCAGGTGGCGGCTTATGATTTGGTGCAACAGTTTGCAGATTTTACGCAAGAGTTGCGTGATTTTACATTAGCTGAAACCAAATATCGGATGGACTACATGATTCGCAAAGAAGTGGAGTTCCACCATTTTCGGAATCAGTCATCCGCTCAAATGAGCCTCCTACAAGATCAAAATACGTTGCTGACCAGACAGCTTACCCAGTTTCAAAGTGCAGAACAACCTCTTGGATTCGCCTCATATGCTATGACCACACCTCCGGGACCTTCATCAACAGTTCGACCAACGCAGAACGTCAGACCATCTTTCCCGCTATTTATTCCACCCAGATCAAACTCCGGTTAAACAATAAATTAAAATTTCGAATGACGATGTATTGTACGTGTTCGGTTATTTTTATTGTTGATTTATGGTTATATTAAATGTTACTTTTTAGTATTCCGTTTATGTAGTATGATAATTTGACAGCTCATTACGAAATTTAAATGCCTGTTTTATTACCGTTATGCTACCCTTATGTTACCGTTATGTTACCGTTTTATTACCGTTTTTTTGTCCTTGCATAACGGCTATTTTTTTTTGGTTTATACTACTATAAATAACATTCAATAGCTACACAACTCATTTCATTATTCCCACATTTTATTTTTCAATGTCTGGTTACGAAAATTTTACCCTTAATGCAACCAATTTTACTTTAGATGAAGATTTATCCATATGTCGAAACATAGTGTTACATTATCCAGCAAGGGGTCAACAACGTGATATCAATGGTTGTATGACCATGGAATGGTTGGAACACACACATGCTAACTTTTGCGATGAAACCGGTAATCAACAACCGGAACAGAGCAGGCCTTTTTTGTCGATATGTGGAAATTACTAAGGAAGTATTAGAATTTTCTTCTTTAACTGCTAGGGTCAACGAATTTCGTCTTAGGAATGAAATTGATGATGAAGTTGTTGCTCGATCACTACAGGAATGGACAAGATGGAAAAGATGTGATTTCCGGTACAAACCTCATTTTGAGATATTAAGGGTAATGGAAGAATTCAACCCTTTTGTGTTGATCTTTGTACCTAGTAGGGCAGCACTTCGTCAACGTCGTCCGACAAGCCAATCCTTTCGGTTTCACTAAAAGGTTTATTTGTTAAAATATTCCTCTGTATCGGGAGTTTATTTTTCTTTCCCTTTCATGTATTTTTTTTCTGATTTAATAAAAGTATTGTATTACCTTAAGTTATTGTTCATTTAACGACGATTCAGGGGATATTATGAGGTCATTAGCATTTTAAAAATTGAAACTCTAAAAATAAATAACCGTTGAAATTTAACTTCAATTGATAATTTTAGGAGTTACTTGCGATTACATTTTGGATTTCATGAACTCATAGCTTGCTACAAATATGAATTCTTCCCCCTTTTCCTGAAAGTAGTGCATTTTAGCAATTTCCTCCTACACAAGGGAAGAAACAGTTATATAATTTGTTATTTGTAATTGTTGTTAATGAAAGAATACACAACTTTTGTAATGGTATGGATACTTACAAATTGTTGGATCGATAATCCTAAATGGGTGTCGTTAAAGATGCGTTGTTGTATAGATACATAATCATCTATTCCCTTTCGAATAACTTGGTATCTATCATAAATCTGTACAATAGATCTTTGGTTTGAATTTCCATATTCCTCACCAAAATGTCTGTAGATCCTCCCCCATACAGTTTCTGGATGAACAATTCCTACTATAACATCTTCACGTAAGGTTTCGTAATACCAGGATTTTGTTATAGCCAAGTCTTCGTCTGAATGAAATGTTGACATGGGTGTACGTAAGTTATGAAGTTAACAAAGAAGGTGTTGGGATTAAATACAGAAAAATAATATTTTTAATTACATTGGCTTGTCAAGTTATATTAAATGTGTCTGACAAATCTGAAAAATAATCCTTTAATTGAAATGAGGTCGGTGTATTGTCAATTCATGTCATTGGCTTGTCAACTTATATAAAATATCTCTGACATATCTGAAATTTTAGTCTTTTAATTG
>JAJJMC010014301.1:4042070-4065398 GCA_023531435.1 Papaver californicum | reverse complement strand
ATCGATGAGTATTTACGTATTGGGGAAACTACAGTTTTGGAAGCAACTCGTAGATTTTGCAGGGTGATAGTCCAATTGTACGAGGAAGAATATTTGCGGACACCAACTAAGCGTGATGTTCAACTCCTTCTTGATGAAAACCAAAAAAGGGGATTTCCAGGGATGAGTGGTAGTGTTGATTGCATGCATTGGAAATGGGACAAATGCCCATACTTATGGTTACGGTGCTTATACCGCCTACAAGGGTAGCGAAAGTATTATCCTTGAGGCAGTTGTATCGTATGATATTTGGTTTTGGCACGCATTTTTTGGTATATGCCGGGTTCAAACAATGATATCAATGTGATGAACCGTTCTTATATCTTCAAAAAGCTTATCAACGGTAAAGCACCGGCAGTAAACTTTTCAGTCAATGGAAATCAATATAATATGGGGTATTATCTTGGGGATGGAATATACCCAGACACATCAACTATTGTAACTACCATTAAACATCCAGACTCCCAAAAGAAACAGAATTTTTCTGCGATGCAGGAAGGTTGTCGAAAAGATGTAGAACGGGGTTTCGGGGTACTACAAAATCAATTTGCAATCATCAAACAACCCGCACGTATGTGGAATCCGGACGTGTTAGCGTATATAATGAAAACAGTCATTATTCTACATAATATGATAGTGGAGGATGAACGTATTCCCGGTGATTGGCCGCATGACTATGAGCAACGCAGTTACGGTGCTCCGGTTGTTATTTCAAGGGACAACACTGCTCAACTTTCTAGAATGATGAAGGACCAACGCAGACGTGCAGTATTCGATAAACAAACTGGGGTTCGTTTGAGAAATGACCTGATCGAACATATATGGTCATCTGTTGGGGAAGAGTGAACTTTTATATGGGCTTTGGGGGTAAATGTGTTGTTAGTGGACCCGTGGTTAAAGCGGAAGATATCTTATCTTTACTTATTTTAGTCGCGTTATATTTTAATTGTTCTTCGACTCCACCTAGTATTAGAAGTAATTTTAAAAATTAATTCTAAATTAAATTTTTATTTTAAATTAGGATTCGTTAAAAACATAAAAATCCATTGGTTAAAAAATATACTAAAAATTCTTAATAAATTGATCAAAATTAAAACTCAATATGACAATGGTAAATAATAATCCGGACGTTATGATTGGTTTAATCTTTTCCTCAAAATTTCTCCCTTCCTCAGTTCGATGTACTGTCTCGATACAGCATCCATTTGGGAGATATCCATCGTCATTATACGAAATTCCTCTTCTGCTTCTTGCCTAGCTTGTATTGCCGTAAACTTTGCATTTGAATCAGCTAACTTAGCTTCAAACTTTGCTTTATCATTAGCTAATTTTGCTGCAAACTCAGCTTCTCTTTGTGCAATCTTCATATCTCTTTGTTCGGTACATTTGGCGTTGAAGCTTTGTTGCTCTCTATAAATATTTTCCATTATTTGTTGTTGTTCACCAAATCTTGCTTTCCCTTTTGTCTTCTGTCGTTTCGCCTCTTTTTTCCCCATTGGACGGATTATTGTGTTGGGGATATCTCCAAGGTCTTCAAAGGCGCTGGGACCATCAAGGCTTAAGTCTGCTGTGTCCTGTACGTCCTGAGATTCGTTGTCGTAATCAGACTCTCCTTGTGATGAATCAAAAACAGATGTTGACCTTCTAGAATATTTAATATTATCTAACATAACTGTGTAGCAATCTTCATGTTTAAAACGTCGACCAGTTGCTTCCTTGAAAAGCCTACGTACTTCTGCAAACTGGTGTTTCAATACAATGTTGTTAAAGGATATACAATCAAATAGATTCATGTAATAAGCATAAATAAACGAGTTGTTACCTTATTTTCGGGGCCTCATCCAGTATGATGTTCCCTTTCAACTTCACCCTCCTTTGCAGACATAAGCGCGACATCCTTACTTATAATTTGAAATCGTTTCTGAAGGGAGGTCCAACTTCGTTCTGGCATAGAAGGTATAGCTTCTTTCATCCGACATAGTATACGTGACCATAATTTTTCTTCACATTGATCAGTACCAATGCTACAATCTTGAGAAATAGACAAATGAATCGTACACATGGTAACATCTTCGAAAGACGAAAAATTTGGACCTCGGGGTTTTGATGGCGCCATTTTACTAATCTAATTCAAAACTTATGAAATAAGAACTAACTTTTGAATTTTCAACTCTACACAATATATGAGTTTAGTAAAATGCCATTGGTTTAGTATCACATATATATAGGGTAAATATATAGCCGTTAAACGGTAACATATCAACGGTAACATATCAACGGTCAAAAATTAACGGTCAAATACAAGCGGACCGTTGGGATCGCGCCCAGCTCCTAGCGGAGCCTTGGCCCCTCGCCCAGACACAAGCGGTCCCTTGGGGTCTCGCCTGTCTCTCCCACCACAAGCGATATCCCAATTTACCGCCCAACCCAAGCGGAGACTTGGCCCCTCGCCCAACTCCAACGTTGCCTTGGGACCTCGCCCAACTCCAAGCGGACCCTTGGAGTGCCGCCCAGGTCTAAGCGAAGTCACTGAATCTCGCCCGTGTATTGAAATTTTAGGCGAAATCTCTGCTTTTCGCTTATGAGTGGGCGAGCTTCTAGTTACTCGTCTGGTGGAGCGAAAGTTTAGCGTATCGCTTGAGCTGGCGAAATGTCAACCCTTCGCCCGTGTTTTTAAGCGAGATGCTGGTCCGTCGTCTGTTCACAAGCGAGGGAGTAGAGTTTCGCTCGACTATAACTTTTGATCGTCGATCAGCGACTTCTTTTAATCCTGAACAGTGATTTTCAACGATTATAAATCAAATTTAATCGCACCGCTGCGGTTGATTTTCAACGATCATCGATCAAATTAAATCTTTGATCTTTAATTTGATCGATGATTGTGGATGCTCTAACTGATGATGAGTTATAAGGATTGTGATTATTATTTTTACGCAAGCATTTCATGAGGCTGAATTTGGGAGAACAATCAGCAAATAGAGTTAACGAAACAAACCTAGGTCAGGCTATAGAAGTGGCTCATTTGTGAACACCACCGCTAAGTTAGGGTTGATATAACACCAAAAATAACATGAATCAAAATTTAGGATTACAAATTCAGTTGACCAAAAAGAAAGTGTAAGATAAACTAAGAACCCCTAATTACCAAAACTCAAACCTAAAGTTTAAAACCATATAAGTAAAATTCAGTGGTCGAAGAAGAAGACCTATTGATTTCGCGTTAAATGCAATACCAATTTAAACCAGTCTAAAAAACAGAATTAGGCTCTGGATCATTAAAATCATGAATAAAATAACCCTAACATAGGAAATTGGATCAAACAAACATCTATCCAATCATCGGTACTTCCTCATCGACTCTCATTTCTTTTTATAAACTTTGATTTCTCTAAGTGTAAAGATATCACTCGGACTTATTGGAAAGAAACCTTAATTCCTTCTTTAAAGCTAGCTCAAACACCTTATAAAACTTCATACAGAGATCTAAATGGATGCAAGTTCACCTTGTTAGACATTTCGACAATAGATAACTGGTATACTGTAAACAATATTGCAAGGGAGTTCCTCCCAAAATTGACCAAAATTTGTTTCAAGCACAGACATTAAAAAATACAACTCGTACGATGCAAAATCAACGGAAAAGAAAAACTCCTACCTTATCTGTAAAGAAACTTGTGAATTGATGATTGCTCAATCTTTTTCCTTTCTAAAATCCAAAACTATTTTCTAGGTACTAATTGTTGAATTAAAAATTACTTTTAAATTCCTTCAACATCTTTAGATAAGTAAAACCAAAGTTGGCTAAAGCGTTTCTTCTGTGAATAGTACTGTAAACACCTGTTTAAAGTTCAAAAACAAATTTCAAAATTATTGAAAGATTATATATACTTTTTCACGAATAAGTTCAGAGTTTGATCGAAATTTGGCCAAAAGTTTAAAACACGAATTGATTGAAATATAAACTGCTACTTAGAAGTCTAAACCATTATATGAAACCATTGTGTCTGACCATTAATTCTACATCCAACGCTCCACCCTCAGTGATGCGTGTCCAATATGATTTCATGAGCAATAGCAGATGCCAGGTGAGAAATCTCTAATCACATTCAAATGGGTTTTTCCTTACCAATTCATAAATCAATGAAAGATAATCAACATGTCTTGAAATCACAAAACAAAATGAAAGAATATGGGATAAAGATAATGGTTACCTTAATATATAGATTGATAAAGAAAGTGAGAATTGCATATCAATTATAAATGTTTGCAAGGTAACTCCAGCAACTTTTCATCCATAACCAATTCCTCTTATCAAACAGAGCACTTTGAGTTATTATGCAGGCTCATCAATATTTCCTCTGTTACAATGGTCATGGGAAGCTTCTTGACCACTTCTTTACTTGCCAGTGGTAGTCTTTGGGTCTAGAACCAATTACCTATGTAGTCGTCACAAACAGGGATTCAAATGACACCTTCCAACGACATACAAACATATACATAATTAAAAAATATGAAGGAATATTTATGTAGGTGTATGCCCAAATATATGACCTTTAACCTTCGAACAACAAAATTGAAGTCAAGGGTGGAAATGATCATTATTACTCATAGAATATATACATTATGAAAATCAAACATTATGAGATGAATGTATAAAATACTTGAAGTGAAGCTTCAATTGTAACATACAGGTCTTGAGGGCTTTCGCCCAAACCTGTGTTATTATCCAAACCTTCCATTAGAACAAAAACATCTCTCATTGCGTTATTGTTCTCCCTTGAGAAATTACTGCTAGCTGCTGTTGCAATAACATTACTAAGAAAATCTGCAATAACCTTAATAAAAAAATCTTGCTCCATTAACCATGGAAATTAAAATTCATAATTCAAAAATTATCCAATGCATTTGAAATTCATCAAAAAGAATAGGTTGAACAAAGTCACAAAAATTCTCGACGTTTCAATAGGAAAACATCTGTTTCTATCGATTGTTTTGGTAATTATCATAGTTTTCAGTAGTTGAAACCTTTACTGTGAAATCATGCATAATAAAATAGAAATAAATCAGGAGAAACTTACGCATGTTGTTGAGGATGTTTTCCATTTTTACGAAAGTAATTAACAATTGTGGTCAATTGCCGAATAATTCAAAGCAAGAAAATAAAAATTACTCGAGCAGTCTTCATAGGAGAGAAACAATGCCAATAACCTACACTTTTCATTATATATGCAAAACAAATGACAACTATAATCAACGTAAGAATCCATTAACAAAAAAAAAACAAAATAGCAGAGAAGCTACAAGAAAAAAATTATGTTTGGTTTTGTGATCAAGTGTTTTTATACAGAGAGTAATATTTTTGGAATTAATATATTATATTTACTAAGAAAAATCTTAAAGATTTTCTCTTCTTTATCTTTGTTTTATTTTTGCCTCTGAAAAATATATTTAGAATATTATTTAGAATATTATATTTTTAGTTAGTTATTTGAAAGTTTAATATAAAATAATTTTTTTTTTTCTTTTTGATAAATGTAGAACGAATGATATTAAAAAATTATCTCGACATTAATTTTAGGAAAGTAGATTTTCAATATTGTTATTTTTGGGTAGTTATATTAAAATTAAATATAGGATGAAATATATTTTTTGTGATTTTACGGGTGGATGTACAGTCTAATAATAGAATCTTTCTTTTTAATTATATGGAACAATTATATGGAAAGAACAGTATCGATGATCCGAATGAATGTATATATTCAACAGTAATAGATTTTAAAAAAAACTTGTAAACCAGGTGTAAGAATAAAAAATAAATTCTCAGTCGTCCAAAACTGTATCTCGACCATTTAGCGATCAAATACAACAAACAATGAAGGTCGTTCGTCGGGTGTGTATCAACCACCCACTCAATCTACACCGCCTATTGTCACATCAACGCACAATACAATACCAAATTTCATCCAACAGACACGAATGGTTTCTCTCCGAGCCAATGAGAATCTACGGTTACGCTCACCATCCAATAGGGGAGAGGGTAAGCTCCGCCAGTGCTAGTTTTATTCTGGAGTGAGGGATGGTTATAAGTATTAAGGTTGTTGATTTATTTGGGTCTATGACCATATAATACATTTCAGTATTTACTTTAATTTATGGGCCTAAATTAATAAATTTGACCCAGATAGCCTAATGGACTGGGCAGTAACAAATCTTTTTTGTGTGTCTCATTAAAAGACGATATAAGACCACTAAGGCTAGTTCCTATGCACCTAGCAAATGATCAAATTTGACGTTTTCACCCATTATACACTTAGTAAATGATCGAAATGACCTCTCAAATGCTCTGATTTAAGGCTTTGGGATGTGCGGCGAAGTCTTAGTCGAGCGATAAAGACTTGGTCCGTCGACAAAGAGTAAGTCGCCAGCAACATAGTCTTCATCGCTTGCGTTCAAGAGTTTGTCGCTCGGCGGAGACTATGTCGCCAACGGCTAAACTCTTTCCTGCCTATAAATTCACCATTTCCAAATCAAACTTTTACACAAAAAATTTTATACAAAAATTTTCCTACTTTCTACTCTAACTTATTATCTACAAAAAAAATTCCAAAATGGCACAAATTGCAAATCTTGATTTGGTAACACAACTAGATTTTTCTGGAGCCATTCTTGAAGTTGTTGTTAGTAAAGTATATGATGGTTATAAGAAAACGGAGAATGAAAAAAGAGGTCTTTAGGTTTTATATGTTAATCGGGTCGCACCGAAAAGAAAAGGAAAAAGTTCAAGGCAAAAAAATAAGGGTAAAGAAAATTTAAAAGTAAAAAATTTTAGCAGAAAATTTTTATTTGATAAGAAACTCATTGTGGCAGAAGATTTTTTACAGTATTAAGAAGGATTTTGGTAGAATTGGATATGAAAATATGGAGGAGAAATTGTCTATTTATAAACGGTAGGGAGTTGGTCGTGGATGATAGAAACTATGTCGAGCGACATAATTTCCATCGCTTAAAACTTTTCCCATAGTGACACACTGTTTATCCAACTAAATAAACTAACCCATTTGATATGGATGCATAGGATGGCTAACAGCAGATAACGAAGACTGTTCACAAATACCACCACAACGCGTAACATGCCCTAGTTATGAGAAGGGTACTTTCGGGATATTCTTTTTTCTCTGTTGAGGTTCTGTTTTGGTACTTTCTCTGTATTTTTCACATTCGAACGGACGAACGATCTCAAACTCTATCATCTCTAGGGATGCACAACGGGCGGGCGGGTCGGTTTTGGGGTAAAACCAACTACCAACCCGTCTAGAGGCGGGTTTTGATATTCAAAACCGTATACCAACCCGTCCACAGGCGGGTCGGGTCGGTTTCAACCCGATGCGGGTCGGGCGGGTTCGGTTTATTTCGCGGGTTAACCCGTGGCAGATAGAAAAAAACTGGCAGCAAAACACTAAAAACAGAAGAAAAAAAACAGGAAAGAAAAGGCAGATAGAGATTGAGTTGATGAATCACCCATTAAGCCTCCTAAGAAACAGCAAAAAACACCAAACATCGTCAAAATATAATAACAAATACAATTATACAAGGGATATACACTAGCAACAAAAATAAGGATTAATTTATTTTCTTTGCTTTCTTAATATTTGTATGGAGTTGAATCTATATCGTTATCTTAGAAGTTCATGTGGCAATTATAGAACTTGAAATGGTAAGATTTTTAAATGATTTCTGAAAATTTTAGTTTGGAATAGTCTGTCTTTGGAAATTTGTGTAGGCTTCGTTACACAATGAAAATGAGTGATTTTTGGCTCATTTGAAACTAGAAAGAATAATCTAACACAATAAAATTGTAAGAAAATATAGTAAAGTTTATAGCTAAAGACTCATCAAAAACAGAACATGAATCCCGTATTCAGAAAATGCAGTTTCGGCAGTTTGAAATCAAAAATTCGAACAAAAATCATTTCTCAATGGAATTCAGAAATTTTGGTCTTGTTTGAAAGCTGAGAGAGTACTCTTTGACATAAAAATAATAGGGAAGGGTATTGAAGTACATGTCAGTGTGAAAAAATCTTGACAAAACAGTACAACAACACAGGTTCAGAATAAACGGGTTAAACGGGCGGGTTCGGGCGGGTGCTATACTAAACCCGTAAACCAACCCGTGGTGACCGGGTTTTAAATTTTTAAAACCGTATACCAACCCGTAGCGGGTCGGTTCGGTTATAAAACCCACGGTTTTGTCGGGTTCGGGCGGTTACGGTTTTTCGGGTCGGTTCTTGTGCAGCCCTAATCATCTCTCTCAAACCTCTTTAACTTGAACAAGATCAAACGAACTATTTCTTATACAGTTCTAACTTTTGTTTGATTTCACCATGGCGACATCCGAAGTTGTTTTAAGATCAGATGAACATGTTATTCTTTCTTCTTCCATGTTTGACCTTACAAAAGCTAATTTTCATGTTTGTGTTTTTTCTAAGTTTTTGTTTTTCGGGTTTTTTTAGTTACCAAAAAAGTCGTCGGAAATTTGTGTTGTTTTTTTTCTAGTTACCCTATATTTGATTTTGTGAGTGTTTTCGTCGGATTTTCAGGCGAGAGTATGAAATCTAGAGGTATGTTGATTGAAAAGAAAATTGATCTTCTTGAAAGCTTTAACAACCATACACAATCACCATATTGAAACGTGTCACATGTAAAATAAATGAAGTAATACAGCCTGTAATACAGCCTGTACAAGTAGAGTGTCACACTGTTAGCATGACTAAAAAGTCAGTCAAGTGTCTGTATAAAAGGATAGTGATGTGTCATTGTAATCAAGATAGATTCAATTGAAAACTTTTCATTAATTGTCATGGTATCAGAGCTGTTCATCTTGGGAACACGCTCATTTTCTTTTTCAACTCTCGGTTATTGAATCATTCATGATTCATCTCGATTCAACGCATTTCAGTCTCGATTGTTGAAGCATTTATCATCTTTTCTTGACAATCTCAATTTGCCAGTTTTCGATCAGACAAACATCAACAGCATGGCAGACAATTTTCTGCATCCCATTAAATTCCTGTAAGTTCTCGAGAAATCTTCATCTCATTTCTTGTAACTTCATTCATTCTTCTACATCATCTACTGAGCAGCATCAAAAACCTTACTCTTCTCACAGAGAAAATTCATCTTCTACTTCTTTCTATTGCTGCCTAGAAATCATTGATCTGTATTACAAATGAATTTCTCTGGTTTTCTAGTATTAAGAAAGATCAGATCTATTCTTAATATCTTTGCACCAGAAAATCTTTATTTGTAGTTTTACTGGTCTTCACTGCAGCTGTTCATATTTCTGATATCTTCTTGATCAAATCAAGATATTGATCCATAAACCTTTTCATGATCGAAACATTCCCATCATCATCTCTTTCATCTTCTTCAATGGAAAATACTACTTCAACCTCTTTCTCTAAAATACCTTTGAATCAATTAACCAATTTCATTCAGCTAAAACTAAAGGAAGACAACTATTACACATGGAAAAATTTAATGCATCCATTCATTCAGAAGTTCAAAATCAAGAAATTTCTTGATGGATCGTTTTCATGTCCTCCTCAATTTACCAATCCTAGAAATCAACAACATGAAATTGATAATCCATCTTATACTGAATGGTTGGATGAGGACTCCACCATTACTATGTGGATCCATTCAACAATATCTGAGTCGGTGATTGCATATTTTTTAAAATCCAATTCTTCTGCTGAACTATGGAAGAATATAGAAGATCGATTTGGTAAAGCATCATCAACTCATTCCATTCAATTGAGAACAAAGCTGCTATCAATCACTCAGGGAACAAAATCTGTCTCATCCTTGATCAGTGAAATCAAGTTTCTCTCAGATCAATTGGCATCAGCAGGTGAACTTGTTTCTGATAAAGAATTAGTCGTAATCACACTCAAGGCACTTAATGAAGATTACATTCCTTTTGCATCTTCGATGCGTCATCAAAATCCACCGGTGACTTGCATCGAACTGCATAATAATCTCATAAGTGAAGAGACGGTTATTCAAGAAAGACAAAAATTACAGAAAGAAGAGCAATCGGCTAAAGCATTTTTCTCCAATACTGGAAGAGGAAATCCAAGAAATTACTATTCTAACTCTAGAGGAACATTTAGACCACATCAGAGACAGTTCTATAATGGTCCAAGACATCCAAATCCTAATTTCTTTCCAAGATCCACAAATGGAAGAGGAACTTCTTCTGGAGACAGACCAGTCTGTCAAATATGTAATTCTCTAGGCCATAGAGCAACTACTTGTGCTCAACGGCTTAACTTTACATATCAGGGAAGAGCTCCTCCATCTAATCTGAGCGCAATGCTAGCAGCCGCAGATATCTTTGATGAAGAGGAGTGGATAGCAGATAGTGGAGCAAACAATCATATTGCATCTGATGTCAAAATCTTACAAGAACCAACTCTCTATGATGGACTGGACACTATCCAAACGGCAAATGGTGCAGGTATGGAAATTACACATAAAGGTAGTACACATAAATTTGTCAGTGATCATGTTTTTAATCTAACTGATATCCTGATTGTTCCTGAGGCATCTCATAACTTGTTATCAATTCACAAGTTTACAACTGACAACAACTGTTGTTTAATTTTTGATTCATCTGGCTTCACTGTAAAGGACAAGACATCTGGGATAATTCTTTTTCAAGGGCAACATAGAAATGGTCTATATTCAATCACTTTTGGTCCTCCACATCCTCAACAAATGGCTCTGGCTTCAACATCAACATCTGATATTCTGATGCTTCATCGAAGACTTGGACATCCTTCTTTTCAGACTATGCAACGTCTACGCTCCTTCATCAAAATTCCTAGTACTTTCTCAAAACCTCTTCATTGCACTGATTGCAAATTGTGTAGAGCTAAGAAATTACCTTTTACAATATCTACTTCAATGGCTGTAAAACCACTAGAGCTACTTCATATAGATCTCTGGGGACCATGTCATGTAGCTTCTGTCTCTGGGAAACACTATTATGCTAATATAGTTGATGAATACACCAAATTTTGTTGGTTACTTCCACTGTGTACTAAATCTGAGTTTAAAGTTGCTTTTGTGTCATTAGTCACTCAATTAGAAAATTTACTATCTACTACTGTAATCACTATTCGAACAGACAATGGTGGTGAATTTATCAACAACTTCTTAAAGGAATTTTGTTCCAAAAAGGGGATTATTCATCAGCTAACCTGCCCTCACACTCCGGAACAAAATGGAGTAGCTGAGATCAAACACAAACATCTGTTGGAAATTACAAGGACTTTTCTCAGTCAGTCCAATTTGCCTACACAATTTTGGGTTGATGCTCTACAAACAACAAACTTTATCATCAACAGACTGCCAACAAAATCCATTAATTTTCTTTCTCCCTATGAAGTACTATTTGGCAAATCCCCAGCATATGAGTCCTTCAGAGTATTTGGCTGTTCTTGCTTCCCATGGCTGAAGCCATACACCACCAACAAACTAGAACAACGAAGTCGTCATTGTATCTTTATTGGATATAGTTTAAATCACAAAGGATACAGGTGCCTTGATCCAACTACTGGAATAGTATACATCTCTAGACACGTTACATTTGATGAGACATCATTTCCTTATTCAAAACTAGTGACTTGTTCCACCAGTTCTGATAATTCTTCTCCATCATTGATAGTTTCTACAGCTGATCCTTCAATGTTGGCCTCTACAGATGGTTCTACAATGTCAGAAACTATACCAGCAGCCCAGGAATCCATATCAAACACATCAGTCACTACTACAAATAGTCATCAAATGCTGACAAGAGCAAAAACAGGACACAGCAGGCCCAAATCCTACATGACAACAAAATATCCATTAAGTAAAGCATTGCTCAGTACTGTTACCACAGTACCCACATCTATCACTTAAGCTCACAAAGACAAAGTTTGGAAAGAAGCAACGCAAAATGAGTATCAGGCTCTTGTTAATCCTGGGACTTGAACTTTAGTGGACTCACCAAACATACACAACAACATTGTGGGATGTAAATGGGTTTTTAGAATCAAGCACAACCAAGATGGGTCTGTAACAAGATACAAAGCCCGGTTGGTGGCTAAAGGATATCATCAACAACCAGGCCTAGATTTTGAAGAAACCTTTAGTCCAGTAGCTAAACTTACAACCATACGAGTAGTTTTATCTATAGCAGTCCAATTTGATTGGGAAATTCTTCAACTTGACGTCTCAAATGCTTTTCTTCATGGTGAACTCAAGGAAGAGGTCTATATGGCCCAACCACCAGGTTATGTTGATCCAGCAAGGCCCACAGCAGTATGTCTTCTTAATAAGGCGATATATGGGCTAAAACAAGCGCCAAGGGCATGGTACGAAAAGTTGAGTACAAGCTTATTAGGTTTGAAATTTACACAATCTAAAGATGATACTTCACTATTCGTTTATCATTTGGACTCTATTATTACTGTTTCCTTGGTATATGTAGACGATATAGTGTTAACAGGTAGCTCTCCAACTCATCTCTAACATGTTATTCAAAGTCTGCAGGTCTATTTTCCAATCAAGAACTTGGGCCAGTTAAGCTACTTCTTGGGCCTGCAAGTAAAAAGAACAACTGGATCACTATTCTTTTCTGAAACAAAATATGCTGTAGATCTTCTCTTGAAACATAAAATGGATGGCTCAAAACCTTGTAACACTCCATTGGCTACTTCAACTATCCTAAGCAGAGAATCAGGGGAGCTACTGCCAAACCCCACATAATATCGCTCTTTAGTAGGTGCTCTACAGTATCTAACCTGGACCCATCCTGACATAGCCTTTGCTGTGAACCTTGTATGCCAATTTATGCACCAACCGAGAACGGGGCACATGGAAGCAGCCAAGCGTATACTGCGTTATGTAAAGGGAACTCTACACCATGTTATTTTGTTTACAAAGGGAACCACTAGCCTCACTGCTTATTCGGATGCGGATTGGGCAGGTTCAATTGACGATAGAAGATCTACAAGAGGATATGATATCTTCCTTAGCTCTAACATCATCTCGTGGTCTTCTCGCAAACAAACCACTGTCGCACGTTCCATCACTGAGGCAGAGTATCGAACACTGGCTCACATTGCAGCAGAATTGGTATGGCTCTGCTCTCTTCTTCGTGAGTTACATTTTTATCCAACTGGAATTCCCCGTATAGGTTGCGACAACATTAGCTCCATAAGCTTAGCATCGAATCATGTTTCTCATTCTCGCATGAAACATGTCCACATTGATTATCATTTTGTCCGAGAATTAGTCCATGATAATGCTCTTGAGGTGTTTTACATCCACACCCTACTACAGCTGGCTGATATCTTCACCAAATCCCTGCCAGAATCCAGATTTACTGATCTCAGAAGCAAGCTCTGTGTTGTTCCTCAACCCATGTGCTTGAGGGGGGATAACAACCATACACAATCACCATATTGAAACGTGTCACATGTAAAATAAATGAAGTAATCCAGCCTGTAATACAGCCTGTACAAGTAGAGTGTCACACTGTTAGCATGACTAAAAAGTCAGTCAAGTGTCTGTATAAAAGGATAGTGATGTGTCATTGTAATCAAGATAGATTCAATTGAAAACTTTTCATTAACTGTCAAGCTTGGCTGGAAGGGTAGTGATGCTAACTCTTTCTTTGATTTTTAAGTTATGTTTGATTTTTACAACGCAAAAAAGTAGCTCCTTAAATATTTGGGGGTGTAACAAACTGACAGTCAAATCATAGAATTATCAAACTGGTATTATAGTATGGATTTCAGCAGCTTCTTAACTGCTGTTGTTATGAAAACTATGTGATTGTTGCCTTGTTGGATTCTATTAGCGGTGAGAACTGAATATAATTTGGTTTACATTTGAACCTTAACAAATCCACGTGTTTTGCAGGTCATTAATAGGCGGTCACGAAGATGGTTGAATGATCGTTTATTAATTGAGCTTGTTCCTCGTTTAGATGCAGAAGAAATTAAAGGCCTCTTTGCTCCACCACCATGGGGTAATAGTTTAGCTTGTGAATGTCCTTGTATTTGACATTGTTTATAATTTTGTTATTACAAGTATGGTTCGTCTAATTTGTGAACATTTTAGAGGGTCTACTTTCTAGTTTTGGCTGACATGATGTTTCTTCTCATTTTGACAGGTGACAGTGTGCCGTTGTCATCATTTTGCATGACAAATGTGGGACTGGGATATGTTTAGGAATATCGACATGGATAAAGAGGTTGCAGTTTTTTGTTTTTGATTTCTATTAGAGAAGATTGCTTATTGTAGAAAAATGTTTTGGGTTGATTAGAGAAATAAAGTATCCAAATGATTAGTCTTAGTAGATTAGGCAGTTAAGTGAATGTGGTGTGTCGGTTTACTACTTTATTGGTTAGTATGTCCGTAGATTTTGTATGAATTAATGCTTCATTGCATTTCACTAATGACAGGGATGGGTTTGATAATACATGTAAGATTGCTGAAAAAAGATTATACATGCTCTCAATCTGCTAGGGTGTTTTTTTTTATTTTTGCTGTAGGATACCATGGTGAAATCCCTAAATGGTTCCTCAGCAAAGAGGAAAGCTTGTGTTGATGCTGATAAGATTGCTTCTCTGAAAGCCTGGCATTGAATAGATTGTCGAACGCGGGAAGCACTTAGGCGCAGTTTCCTATCGGAACTTATTGATAGTTTTGAGGTAAATCATAGAGTATGGAACTTATCAAGAAAATGTTCACATTTAATGGATTCTGTCTTCTTCTGATATTACAAGTACATAACTTCTATATGAGGAAAGATCAACTGTTTTTATGTCCTCTCTTCATGTGATAAAACAAGTACTTAGCTTTATACGAGGAAAGATCAAAGGCTTTTATACTAGGCTCTTCTTTTTGCTTGCATGCCTTCTTATAAAATGTGCCAACAAAGCTTTATGGCTCTTGAGCATGTCTCCTTATGGTTCGTGTCTACCAAAGGTGTGATACATGTGACTAATGTGGGTTGCCTTCTATGGGTTGCTTGTTGGGACTACAAAAAATATACCCTAAACTTTACATCAAACACTGCACTTGTTTTTAAGACTTATTGGTATCTCTTTCTACTCCAACTTCATCCTTGTCATCATCTCCTCAAATCTTGGTAATTTGTTCATGTCTAAGTTCATTGTTTCTTACCATTGTTAAAATGGATTACTCAGTATGGTGATGGTGCATGACTCGCCTGATATAGCGGCTTCTGGCAATATTCTGTTTATGTTAATACTATGGTCTATGTGGATATACTTCTGAAATCTTCCTTTTCATTTGGCTTTTCTTTGTAATATATATGCCTACTTGAACGAAGTGTGTACTTTCTTTTTGTAGAAATGCATACGGTCCTTCATCGGGGAAGGTGGAGAGAAAGAAGTTCTCGTGCTAGATGTTCAAGACCCTTTCCACAGATTGTTGTTGCATGGTGTCTGTGAGGTAATTTTCTTTGTCACACTCATGGGGCATGAACTAGAGCCTGCTAATATTTTAGTTTGTTTTTTAAGACTAGGAAAATGTTGGAGAAGAACATTAGAAGTATTTATTTTCAGAATCTGATGCAGTTCTACGACTTGGATTCATTGACTGTCACGAAATCAAAAGAAGCAAAATCACCAAAGATGACCAAAATCGAAAAGAAACATTCGGGTTCGGTGGAGCTTCCAAACATAACTTTGTCTTCTTTTCTGAAAACGTCCAAGGAAGGAATTTGGTAAATCTCAAATGGACAAGTCACAGCTGTTTCATCTCTGTTTGTTGTAATTTTAAAACATTAAAGAGTTAGGATTAATTAGTTTTATTTAATTCTGAATGTAAAAATAAATAAATCAGAACTTCATTTCTCATCCTCATGGTTAAGGCTGTCACCCGTTTTGCTTTTGCTTCTGATGGCTGTCACCCGTAGCTACGGGAGCCACCAAGAACTTGACCCAGTGGAAGATTTCGTTGAGCTTCCTTCAACGATTGATTGGCTTCTATTCAGCTGTCATCGGTTACGCCATACTTCCCTAACACTTTTTTTTTTTTTTTTGCAGGAAAGAAGAATATATTAAAAAAAAGCTTAGAGGTTATGTAGATCCGTATCCACCAATAATTGTGGTATAACACTATTTGGGGGATCGTGATCCAAGTCTTATTTAACTTATCAACTCTAGCAGTCTTAGATAAAATATCTACCACTTTATTTTTATTTTTTTGGTACACAGTGGCATTGCCATAAATTAAACTCTCCGAAATTACTTTTAATGTCTTTAATAAGATTTTATAGCCTCCAGTCAATGTTGATTTCTTCCTTTTTAACTGCCTTAGTTACCACTTTGCATCTAGCTCAAACCTCACTTTCTCCAGCCCTAGTTCTTTCGTCCATCTTGCTACCTCCCACAATCCTTAGCAACACTTTCATCTCTAGCTAAGTATATGCATTTCGTTCCTTTATGATCACCTGCAAAATTTCTAAAGATTAACCCAATGCCTCTTGTCTTGGTAAGATTACAAAAAGAATCATCAGAGTTTAATGTGAGATAATCATGTAAAGGGGGAGTCCAACATACGCTAGTTCTAATTTGTTTTGTAGACTGATTAAACTTTTTATGAGTACTCTTCTCAGCTAGATGTTTTCTAGCAAGAGTAATGATTTTATCTGGTGTAGTATTGTTGCCTTCAAACACTTTCTTGCACCTTTCAGTCCAAATAATACAGGCAATTGTAGCTCGTTTACCCACTTCTTCACACGAGATCTACTTCTGAAATAGACTGTCAAACCAGCTACATATCCAATCTTTTAGAGTTTGAGAACTATCAGCATACCATCCCACCATAGTAAACCAAACTTCCCTAGACAGATTGCAGTGCATAATAATATGAGCATCACTTTGTACCACAACATCACATAAAGGACATAAAATATCTATGTGGCTCATAACAACATCAATCCTACTTCTTGTAGGTAACAGATTCATCAAGCATTTCCAAATGAAATGCTTAATTCCTGGCAGAATAGGGAGCTTCCACATCTCCTTGTAAATTTTCTTCATTCTTTGGTCTACAGAATTTTGATTATGCTTATCTTCATACATTCTTTTATAGGCATATTTAACAGAGAATCTACCACTTTTCTCAAAAGACCAAATCAATTTATCTTCGCAGTCAAGATGTATAGAAGTATTAAGAATAAGATCGCAGATAGATGGATCAAAAAGATTACGTATGAGATCTGTATTCCATGCAGCAGTGTTGGGGATGAACAATTGATTAACATAGATATAGTCTTCAGGTGCAGCTGCATTAAGTCTCGGAGATGGAGGTCCCATCAACTCAATCAGCCATCTGTGTTCTCATATCTTAATTTATTTTCCATTACCTAGAGACCAACAATTGTGTCTCTGGATAAACCCCATCTCAGATTTTATACTCGTCCAAGACCAGGTAGAATTCTTCTTATCTTGAATATTGAAAGGGTTTCCATCTGGGAAGTATTTTGCAGACATAAAGTTAGTCGAAATAAAGGAGGATTCGATGCATAGTTTCCATGCAGATTTAGCCAATAAGACTCTATTAAAACTGTGAAGATCTCGAAAGCCCATCCCTCCTAGCTCTTTAGGTTTTTCTAGCTTTGACCAAGAAGTTAAATGTAACCCCTTATTATTATCCTTTTTTCTACAAAAAAAACTTGTTCAACTGACTTTAAATTCTTTATGGTCACATCAGGCAGCTTGAATGAAGTCATATGATGTACAAGAAGAGCATTTAAAACATTCTTAATCATTACAGTTCTGGCAGCTGCAGACATGTTACTACTGCGCCATTTACTAAGCTTGTGTTCCATATTATCGACTGAAGTATAGAAAGGTACCTTTTTGTTCCTGCCAATAAATATGGGAAGACCCAAATATTTCTCCTCATTCAAGTTCAGTTGCCTGACCTACATAATTTCACTCAAGACCTGACAAGTGGATGGAGCAGTATTCTTGCTGAAATACATAGCAGATTTGCTGAAGTTTATTAGCTGCCCTGAGTAGCGACTAAAGTCTTCAATAACCTGCAACAAATTCCTTGTTTACGTAAGATTTGCTTTACAGAATAAGAGGCTGTCATCTGCAAACAACAAGTGTGAGATTTTTGGTGCAGTTCTAGAAATTTTAACGCCTGTAAGCTTATTAATGTTTTCGCAATGAGCGAGAAATCTCGAGAAAGATTCCATAACAAGAATAAATAAATAGGGAGAGAGTGGATCTCCATGCCTAATCCCCTGGATGGAATGAAATATTTTGAAGGAACTTCATTGATTATAACTTCAAGTTAAGTAGTGTTGATGCATTGCATTATGAGTTGGAAAAAAATTTCACATAACCCAAATTTCGAAGCACTTCTATAAGATAACTTCACTCCAGCATGTCGAATGCCTTGGACATATCCATTTTCATAGCAAGAAAACCACCTCTTTCTTTTTTCCTTTTCATAGTCTGGACAATTTCTTGAATTAGAGAAATATTTTTTGAGATCAATCTCCCTGGAACATAGGCAGCTTGCATCGGAGAAATTATTTTGACAACGTTGTTGTTTATCTTAAACTAAGTTATCTCCCTGGAACATAGGCAGCTTGCATCGGAGAAATCAAGATGGTGATGATGTTGTTTATCTTGAAGGAACAACTGTTAAAGATATTCATGAGATAAAAAGAGAAGAAATAGAAGTGGAACATACTAGAAATGGCAAGAGAGCTAGAAACTATCATTCTTTTACAGATATCAATGGCCCATCCCTTAAAACTCTTGTTGTTGTCTTTAATGAGATGAGGGATAATGATAATCCATGGACTTTGACTACTTATTCAGAACAAATGCAAGGAGTGGAGATGGGAGCAAACAAGGAATGTGAGATTGCTACAAAGGATTATATCCCAAAGAATCAGGAGGACCCTACAGACAAGGTATTTTTGAAAAGCACTTCTCAAAAAAAAATTGTCTTTCAATTCTGTTTACGTAACTTTTTTAAAGCGTTTTCTTTCAATCTTACTACATCTAATGCCATCCTTTGTTTTAACTTGGTTATGATGCTTACACTTTTTTAAACTGGTATTGTCTCTGCAATTACTCTAGGATCTTTGTTTTCTCAAGTTTAGTTTGTAACAATACGGAATAATTGATTGGAACTGCCAAGGCTTTGCCTCTCAGAAAACTAGGGATCATCTTAAGCTCATAGATACACTGCATAATCCATATATAATCTTCCTTTCGGAAACCAAAATAAATGACAACAGAATTCAACAATTTACTAGTTCTTTAGGTTTCCCCAACAATATTTTTGTGCCTTCTGTGGCTCATGTTGAAGGTTCAATGTTTCTTTGGAAGGATGGTTTTAAAATTAAAACTCTTCATACTTTTGAGAGAATGATCATTGCCATAATATCTAATGATCCATCCAAAGGAGAATGCCAAGTCTCTTGCATATATGGTACTCCCTATAGACAGGAACAACCTGATCAATGGTCTTATATTCACGGGTTTAGTCAACATGTTACGATCCCTTGGGTTATTATTCTAATGATAGGGAAAACTTCTTATACCACTCCTTCTGGCATTCTAAGAATGATTAGAGACTCGGACCTTAATGACTTGGGGTTTTCCGGAAACCCCTATACTTGGACTAGCAATAGTCATGGTACATGTAAAAGTAAATCTAGATTGGACATGAACCTTATTAATAGTGAATAGTATCTTTGTTTCCCTGATTCTAATCGTTCTCACCTAGATCAAAATGGGTCTGACCACTTGCCAATCCAACTTGACCTTATAGTAACAATAAAGTTATTGGTAAAACTTGGAAATTTATGAATATTGGCTTGACAACAATTCATGTGCCGAGGAAATAAAAACGGCTTGGTTTTCTAATTCTTCTGGTTCAACTGCTTTTCTTTTGACTAGTAAACTCAAAAGCACTAGGAAATCTCTTGGTATTTGGAGTAGACTAATTTATGGACATGCCCACAAGAAAATTGCTGACTTGCAGAAAGAGATAATGGGTCTTCAACAAACTGATACAAGTGGTTCTAATACTTCTGAAGTGATAAGAATTGAAAGTGAAATTGAGCACTGGAATGAAATTCAAGCCAGAATCAGCAAACAAAAGGCTAAATATTATTTTTTTAATGATATGGACATAAATTAGAAATATTTTCATATAAGGGCAAATAGAAGAAAAAGCAAGAATATAATTGACTCACTCCAAGCTGTAGATGGTACCTGGTGTAAAGATAGAGAGTCTCTTGATGTTTTCCTTACCACTCATTTCTTGAAGATTAGTTCTACCAGCAATCCACCGAATCCTTATCATTTTCTCTAGTGCATACCTCAATGTATTTATGAGGAAGATAATCTCAATTTAATTGCTATACTTGAAGAGGAAGAGATTCATGAAGTTTTATTCTCAATGGAACCTTAGACTTCTCCAGGTCCGGATGGTTTTCCTCCAGAATTTTACCAATTTCAATGGCAGTTTGTTAAATAAGATGTTTGCAAGATGGTGAGAGTTTTCTTTTACTCAGGATTTATTCTCAATGAGCTAAACAAAACCAGGATATCTTTAATTCCAAAAAATCAATCTCCTACCAAACCAGAAGATTATAGGCCAATAGATCTTTATAATACAATTTACAAGATTATTTCGAAAATTATTGCTCTAAGACTTCCCTAACACCTTTCACTCCGACTTTGATGACCTTTTTTGACAACAAACTCATTGTTTAGCACTTCCAAAGTCAACGAACACTGTCTGCAAGCCATTCTTCCCTAACACCATCTACTCCGACTTTGATGACCTTTTTTGACCGGAAAACAAACTCACTGGTTAGCACTTCCAAAGTCAACGAACACTATCCGCAAGCAATTCCTTATCTCAGTTGGGTAGTACTGACGTGGAAACAAATAAATTCTTAAAAAATTAGGACGTTATATTGATATTTATATAATGAGTTATATATATATGGGTATATATATAAAAGACTGATACTGGTATAAATGTTCAGTAAAGTCGAACTTTGCTCCTATTTATTATACCTAAGTAAAAATTATTAGACCTTATAAATTAATTTAAATAAAATATTGATAGGAAGGTTTTATGTTTAAATACTAGGGAATGACCCGCGCCATTATGACACGGGCTATTTCACAGTGTCCAACTCAGCAGGGTTGGCTCAACCCCTGGGTACACCATGCCATAAAATTTCATCAATATTTTCTATCTAAAATTTATAGGAAGCAAACAATATATGGATGGGATACCTGAAATAACATGATTTAGTGATGTAACGACTTATAGCCAGTCATTTATATAAAAGGAACGATTATGTTACTATAATCGAAACATAATACAATAAGCTGTTAGAACTCTTGGAAAATCCATCTAAAAAACTTCAAAAGATGTTAGGTAAGCTATAAAGTTGTGCAATCATACATTACATAAGTCGCAACCTTTGAAGTCTTAAACAATTGCCGAAAAATGCTATTTTTTTCGATGGAAATTGGGGGCTACTGTTGATACATAATATTCATACTATTACTTTCCAATCACCACCAAAGTTATTTCTAATAACTTAATTCTTGGAGCCACTTCAACTCATATTAATCTTCCCTAGGGTTGTACATGGACGGTTTCCACGGAAACCCGCCAAAACCGAACCGAATTGTCCAAAACTGAACCGAACCGTTTACTAATGGAACGTTTATGGAAAAAAAGTATGGAAACCGGTAGTTACGGTTTCGGTTTTGGTTTAGCCAAAAACCGAACCGTTATACCATGGAAAACCGACTATTTAAGACCCTTGATCTAATTTTTGATAGATCTAATCTGAACCCTTCATTACCCTTGATATATAACCCCACCCTAACTTTCTAACCCTAGTTGTCTTCTAGTTTTTGAGCAGCAGCCTTCTCTTCGGTCTTCTCTTCTTCTTCTCCGCCTCCAGTCTCTTCAGTCTTCTCTTCTTCTTCTCCCCCTCGAGTCTTTCTTGTTCACAGCAGTAACACCACCCTCTCGTCCACTATCACCACCACCACCACCAGTGTAGCACCACCTTCTCGTCCACCATCACAGCCACCACCTTCTCGTTCTTCTTCTTCATCCTCTGCTGCCTATAAGAGTAATAACGCCATCGGGTTATTATTGTATCAGAGAGATTTGGAAAAAAAAAACGAAAACAAGTTCCAAGTCTTGGAAAGCGAAAGAGTGATCATCGAAAATGGCAGGGAGATTAGCATCACAAATACTAGGAGGAGGAGGAAGAAATGGTTTAGTCGGTAGTTCCATTGCTTCATCTCTTCGTACTCGTGCTGGTATGGGTCTTCCAGTCGGCAAACACATCGTTCCTGACAAACCCGTAAGCATTTCATTTTTCTTTTTCTTATACAATTTCTCTAAATTCAAAAACCATAAAATCAAATCCGGAGTTTTTCTCGATATGTTTCATCTTCCAGAGAACGATGAACTTATTTGGGATAATGAAACTTCATATCCTGAACCTTGTATAGATCGAATCGGTGATACCGTCGGAAAGGTATTGTCAAATTTAATAAGGGATTTTATTTTTGTTCGGTTACAGATTGTGAAATGTTGAATGTTTTTATTTTTGTATGTATGTATGTACCAAAGTATGAGGCATTGGCGTGGTTGTGTGGAGGATTAGGGTTTTTTGCATCTCTTGGATTAGCAGCTGTCTTGAATGATAAGGCTTCAACTATTCCATTTGTAAGTTTACTTTTATTTGGATTAATGAATAGATTACTGATTTTTTGTTGATTGTTGGTATTGTCTAATTTAGAGCTATTTGTGATTATGTGGAACGCCCATCTGCTTTGAAATCATAGATTGTTATACTTGACATCATGTTTACAGTGGAGCTCTATTGTGATATACGAATCCATTGAAAATTTAACCCTTGTACTGTCACTATATCATATAGGGTTTTCGAGAAGATTCAATAGTACACTACAACTTAGCTGATATTACTGATTAGTGTTAACCTCAACAAAACTTCACCTGTTTGATCATAGATACTTCAATAGAATAAGAAATTGAACTAGTGGTCTATAATAGTGTAGTACGTGTAACTATTTTGGATAAAAATAAAAACTGCGGAGCAGTTTCACTAAGAGTTAGTTTAACTCTGATGCAGTATTTTATGTGGGTTTCTTTTTTTTT